>OY978223.1:21507637-21652637 GCA_963854785.1 Vaccinium vitis-idaea | reverse complement strand
AGGGTGGTTAGTGAAATTTACCCTTTCTAATTCAACAGGAAAAAAAAAATTCTAACTTTTCGTCATTGTCAAACACTCTGTCTTAATACAATTCAGGGCCGGGCCTGGGACATTCCAAAAAGTTCTAATTTGGGGGGCACTCCATATTTTTTCATAATAGACTTAAGTAAGACTCTTTTTGACCCAACAAAAAAAATAGAAAAGTACACTCTAAACGTAAACCCCAAAAAAGAGCAACTTACCTTAATGGTAATTACAAAGTGACTTACCTTAACGGTAATTAGATGCCTATTTTCTAGACCTAGATGTGAAAATCTATTGAGTTATTCTGATCTTTTTGCACGGTGAGTTATTCTGATCTTAAAAGGATATTAATCAATCAAGTCTCCAAAGGGTAGTTTGAAAAATCCATAACGGCCCAATGGTCATTACCATTGTTTAGGCCTTTTTCGAAGTAAGATTGAGCCTTTTTTTATTTTTTTGGGTCAATTTCACTTACCTCCCCTAAGGTCTGACAAATACAGAGATCTTCCATATACTTTCTGAAATTCCACTGCCCTCCCTTACTTTTAAAAATAATTGCCACTTACCTCCCCTGTCGTTGCTTTAAGGCTAACGGTGTTAAATTTTGGCGGGAAATGACTGTAACACCCTTAGTATATATTCTCCACCCTAAACAAACAAAAAGTAGAGTCAAAAATATTTTCAAAAACGTTAATTCGTTTTTCATTTTGAAAAAAATAGTTTCTAAACAAAAAGTATAAAAGAAATTCTTTTTCAATTTTTTTCATTTTGAAAAAAATAGTTTCTAAACAAAAAGTATAAAAATATTTTCATTTTGAATGTTTTTTGTAGGGGGAAAAAACTAGTTTTGAAAATAGTTTTTAAAACTTTTTTTTTTCAAAATTTATTTTTCAAATTTAAAAAAAGTATTTTCAAAACTTTATTTTTTAAAAATAACGGTTTACCACGGTTTACCAAAAACTATTTTTTTTTATCCAAAACAAATGTTTTTGAAAATTTTGCATTTCAAAAACTATTTTTTTTTAAAAATTCCAAAATTAGATTTTAAAAAAATAGTTTTTTGTGAAAAAAATTATCTTCGATTCTTTTTGTCTATAATCTATTTTTTAATAATGAAAAACGATTTAACCTTAAAGTTAACACCGTTAACCTTAAAGTAACGGCAGGGGAGGTAAGTGACAATTATTTTGAAAAGTAAGGGAGGACAGTGGAATTTCAGAAAGTATAGGGGAGGTCTCTGTATTTGTCAGAAATCTCAGGGGAGGTAAGTGAAATTGACCCAAAAAAATAAAAACGCTCGATCTTACTTCGAAAAAGGCCTAAACAATGGCAATGACCATTGGGCCGTTACGGATTTTGCAAACTACCCTTTGGAGACTTGGTTGATTAATAGCCTTATAAGATCAGAATAACTCAACAGATTTTCACATCTGGGTCAAGAAAATAGGCATTTAATTACCATTAAGGTAAGTCACTTTATAATTACTATTAAGGTAAGTGCTCCTTTTTGGGGTTTAGGTGTAGAGTGCACTTTTCTATTATAGGGTTTTCATGGTTTAGGTACTTTAATAGGGTATCCTAGGATTTTAGGCACTTTCATTAGGTACCCTGGGGTTTATAGGGTACCCTAGGGTTTAGGTTTAGGTTTAGGTTTAGGCACTTTCATATGGTACCATTTGGTTTAGGTGTATGTTGCACTTTCCTATTATAGGTTTTAGTGGTTTAGGTACTTTCATAGGGTACCCTAAGGTTTCAGGTACTTTCATAGGGTACCCTAAGGTTTAGGTTTAGGCAATTTCATGGGGAGGAGGGGAGGCTGTTGTGCATGTTTTGCACAGCAGCTGCTGTGTGGCACAAAACGGTCCAGTTTTGTGGGCAACCCAATTGGTAAGCCGAATGCGATTTTTTGGGGCCCACTTTCGGGTTTCACATAAGCAATCCGAACCGTTAAATAATTTTTAAATAATTATTTAAGTGGTCTTGAAAAAAATCAAGCTTATTGGATATTTTTACGTAATTGATCTAATTCATTGATTTTCATTCATAATTTAGAACCCTGTAGTTTGAAAGAATTTTGAAGAAAATTTATACAATTGTGCGCTCGATAATCCGTTGATCTGAACCATAGGTGTGGTAGGGCTTCTTGAGATCAATGGGTTACTTTGCGCAAAATTATATAAATTTTCTTGAAGATTCTTTCAAAATACAGGATCCTGAATTCTGAATGAAAATCAAATGAATTAGATCAATTACGTAAAAATATTCAATGGACCTGATTTTTTTCAAGACCACTTGAATAATTATTTTAAAATTATTTAACGGTTCGGATTATTTGTGTGGGACCCGATGCATTTGGCGAACCAATTGGGTTGCCCACAAAACAGGGTCATTTTGTGCCGCACAGTTGTGCAAAATGTGCATAGCAGCCCCCCCTCCTCTCTTTCATGGGTATTCTAGGATTTAGGCACTTGGGAGTGCCCATGTGGGGTGGTTAGAGAGAGAGACTAAGAGCAAAGCCAATGCAATTGTCAAAATAGCTATAGCCATTGCTATGTTTTGGCACCAAAAAGTGGTTTTTGGTGCTAAAATAGAACCCAGGCACCAGTGCTTGGTTCTATTTTAGAACCAAACAGTTCCAAATTTAACAAAATTTTCCACCACCTCACTTTTAATTACGTTTTCAACCCCAATTCAACTATGTACGTTATTTTCAACCCCGTTGTGATCTAATATTTTAACCCCCATTCCGAATTATTTTTTAAGACGAATTTATTACCTCATTTTGATGGGTCATTCCACTTTGAATTGGGTACGTTAATGATTTTCCTCTCGCAGTACGACTTGAATCACCCATAATTTGTAGACTATTTTTTTTTTTTTATTATTTTTTTTTTTTGGGGGGGGGGGGGGGGGGGATGATGATAGAAGAAGAAAAAAATTGGTGTCAAATTGGGTGAACACTTGCATTATTTATAGGAGATGGAGCAATATAACCGTTGGAATGAAAAAAAAAAAAAAAGAAGAGCCGTTGGGTTAGATATAACCGTTGATTTAGCCGTTGGGCACATCAATTGGTGTGCATCTTGCCTTCACCGAATAATTATATCATGTCTCTCTTTCTCGTTCCCAACGTCGGTCCAGAGAAAACAAAACCCAGATCTAAAATTGGGGGGAAAGGGGAAAATCCAGTCCAACATCTCTCTCTCTCTCTCACACACACACACACAAGTCACAAACAACCTCTGTGTAAAGACCTGAAATTTTGAAAACTTTTTCCGAAATTCAGTTGGGTTTTATACAAAATATATATAAAAAATAAATGTTTGGAGGATGTGGGTCTATAAAAAAAAATAGTAAATATAAATAAAAAAATAAATGATGAAATGAGATATGTGATTGAGCTTTGTGAATAATTTGATTAAAAGGATGAAATATATTAAAAAGGAAAGACACGGGGCCCGACAGGGTATGCCCGGAGTGACATGGGGCCCGATAGGGTATGCCCAGAGTGACACGGGGCCTTTATGGTTTGCCCGGAGTGACGCGGGGCATTTATGGTTTGCCCGGAGTGACAAGGGTCCTATATGGCACGCCCGGAGTATAACCTAATGTTTTGAAGGAATGAGATGTGTATGCTAAATGTTTAGGAGACATATAGCATGTCGGGTGTGTGTCTAGTACGATGGATGATCGAAAAAAGGAGAATCTAGCGTCTTATGAGTTGATTTCTAATCCTTTAACCATTAAATTTTCTTAAAACTTGTTGCGTGACTTGTGCCTAACTTGTTTATCATTCACTTGCATTTCATTGCATCTAGAATTGGTAGAATTTTCTCTACTGGGCTAGTGAGCTCACCCTAAAAATTTCAGGTACTCAGCATGGAGCGTAGCTTGTTTGGCATGGAGTGCTTGGATGTTACTTGAGGATTTTACATAAGAGTTATTAGATCATCTTTGTCTTATATATATTTTGAAAGAAATGTATTTGTAACTTATTAATTTCAATCTTTTGACTTGGGTATTGTAATAACATTTTAAGACTTATTTAGTTTATATTTGGGATTTCGGGTACCCATTGACTAGTATCGATGTGAGACTTTGACTTGTGAGATGGCTATGAACTTAGACTATTGAAATGTCAACTCTTATTTTCAGAAGGCTTATTATTTATTTATGTTATAAATTTGGGGGCGTGACACTCTGTCTCTCTATTTGCGATCATGCCATGGAAGTTGAGGGTTTTTCAGTGGAAGAAATCACCATTGATTCCGGCGAAGGCAACAACCATTGAGATCCCGATGATGGCGTTGAGATTCCGGTCGTCTTTGTTGGGATTCCGGTTGTCTTTGTTCTGGTGATGGCGTTGAGATTCTGGTCGTCTTTGTTCGGCCACTCTCCGGTGGGATTTTATTTTCCTGCCGTTTGCCGGCCACTTTCAAGTATGTCCGGCCCCAGGGGCGACTCCAAGATTTTCATCCAGCGCTGACAAAAATATGTAACGTGTACTCTATAATGAAAATTTGTATGCAAAAAAAAAAAAAAAAAATCCTGACTAGGCGAAAGTGATATATACATATACATTATATCGTTTGACAAAAAGACTCCATCATATTATAACATCTCACGACGAGTCGTCATATTTTGGAGAATGTAAAAAAGACCTCAAAATCTGTTTTTGGCTTAATCTTTTTTTTGGCTTAATCTTTCTAAATGCCAAAATGGAAAACTCATTCTCGCAAAATCTGTTTTGAGGAGAGGTTGCCGAACATACAAAACTTCAAAAGGAGAAAATGAAAAGCCAAAAATAGGCTCCCAAACACCCCCCTTAAAGTTTAACCAAATGCATTTCCTATTTTCCTTCCCAACAGAAGTTGTAACTAAGCTTCAACAGACTATTTTGAAAAGTGTAATACTCCACTATCCTTAAATTGGTATTATATATTGGGCTTTAGACTTGTTTTGTTTTATTAGGGCTATAACAATTTGGTTCAAATTTAGTTAGAAAGATTTATTTTTAACCATGCACAAGTAAACCAGCGCTGACAATACTAAAGAAAATTTAATTTATATCTGAATTTTTTTTTTTTCAATGCATTTTTTGAACCCAGCGAAGTCACTTGACCTTCTTGGTTTCTTGGTAGAGTCGCCAGTGTCCGGCCCACCCATTTTCTGGTATTTGGCAGTTGGAGTAGTGAGGTGGCAAGGATGGCTATAGCCATTCTTGGTTCTAAATATACAACCAAATATAGCTTTGTGCCATTTTAGAACCAAATATAGCACTGCACTAGATTTGGGTTTTTTGAGTTTGGTGTCAAATTTTGAGTATAGAACCAAGTATAGCTCTTGCATTGGATTTGCTCTAAGGGACGGAATTTGAGCCCATGTGTGGCGTATTACCTGGGCTGTACTTTTTCCCATTTCAAGGTGGACCTAGACGTGCATCACCCTTTTAAATTGTACCGGCCCGTAATTGTCTCATAACTCAATAGGCAAGAACTTTTGGATATTTTTTTGTTTTCTTTTCTTCCAAAATGTATCGAAAAGCATATATCAATCCTTTTCATTTTACCACTCCATGCGTAATGAAAATGCCAAACCACTTCTGTTTTTTTTTTTTTTTGGCAAGTAATTTAAAATTAGCAACAGTTACTCTAATGGTGCATTGTTCATCTTTTATATATCTCTTTTTTTTAGTACTCGTTAAGGGCGCAAGAGGGATACCCTGCATCATTCCCTTGGAATGAGTGAATTTTATTTGTTATAGAGCTTGCAAAGGGTGAAAGTGTGATGCTGGGGCTCCCCCCTTTTGATTAATTTGTAATCATTATATCATTTTACGTATTGTGGGACAACCTTGCATTCCACCTTGACAGTAAATGTGTAAAGTTGTTTTGTTGTGGTATTTGTCAATGATGCAAGTGTGATGTAAGGCTCCCCCTCTTAATTACTTCATATTGATTATTTGATTACTAGTTAGTTATACTCATGTGTTATATATATTTGGAGACTTTTTATTTTGACTTTTTATTATTATATAATGATTGGTAAAACTTTATAATGTTTTGGTTTTCTCGTATTGTGATTGTTGCTGAAAAAATTATTTAAGTGTTATACTTTTAGGACACATTATTTAGACTAGGCCTAGGATACTCCAAATCCTTGGGCCAGCCCTGAAACAAATACTCTCTCCCCAAATAATTTTTTTTTTTTTTGGCAATCTCTTAATAAGTGTCCATTTTGAAAAATTAATAAAGGTAAAAGTTTGTACAATTATTACATTGTCCATTTGAAAAGTTAATGGATAAAAGTGGAAGATTATTTTGGAAAGTGGAGAAAAAAAAAGTTGATGTAAAATGTGTAATGATGATGTCTCCTTAATGCATTGAAATTACGAAGCTACACACTTAAAAAAATAGACGGAGGAGAAACTCTCCGAATAAAAAAATTCACATTTAGAGTCAATTTTAAATCATGGAGAGGGTTTTTTTGAATCACGGAGAGGTAAAACCGCTAAAAAAAAATATGGTGTTGTGCATAGCACGGATACCGTGCTTGTAGCACGTAACAACGGTATTCGTACGCCAATGATGAGGCATTCTCTCCATAAAATGGAAAGCAACAAGGCAATGAATTCTAGTAAAGATACTAATGTTGAGGATGTCTCCTTGGTTTTATGCTACATTCAGATTGGCTTTTGGTTTATGAACAATGCATTTTGGTGCTGCTGAGCATTTTTGGTGCTGCTGTTTCTGTTTTTGGGCAGATCCTTATGTTCCTTTTTTTTCCGTTTTCCTTTTAATTTCAGCATTCCGCTGGAATCTTTGCCTATACCTTACTCTTGTGTTTGGTTATGGTCTTTTAATCTCGATGTACCCTTTGTCGAGTTTTAATAAAATTTTTGTTGCTGATAAAATAAAATAAAAGATACTAAAAGTTTTCATATTTTATCACCGGGGCACTTGGTCCAACGGTTAGGTAAGTTGTATCGACTGAACTTGTGGATTCTAACTTTTTATGGAGTTAAAAGTTGGATTAATACTTAATAGCTTGATGGGTTGGGATAACATAGTACCTTTATACTATTTCGAACATGGATTTGCGAAGGGGAAAAAGGAAAGAGAAAACAAGAACATAATGATGTGATGAGGTGAAGAAACTAAACAAATTTGCTTGGTTCCCTATCATTTGCTTTTACATTTGTAAATTCATCCACAAATTCCCTAATTCAAACATAGCCTTAGTGGAGATCTTCTTCGGAAAGACCATGTATGTAATCCATCCGCAGAAATTGAAACCCACTGAAACCCCAACAGATGAGAAAAAAAAATACTCCAAATGAACTTTCCACTCAGATTATTGGTATCTGTAGTGTTTCTTCTCAGGATATTTTCTATTTTTCTATGGCTGAACTACAAAACTCACATCCATTTTAAAGATCACCAGATGAGGAATTTTCTATTCAACATGTTTATGCTACATAGTTACCAGATTAACTTGTTCGAGCCCCTCGTGTCAAAATTGGTTCAGCCTTCCATGACAAATGCACTCGAAACCTGAAAAATACATATCAAGTAGCTTAGTATGGCTAAGAAATAATGATGTTTTTATCCCATGTGCAGATGATAACAGAAAAAATCTCATTCATTGTCTGTACTTTGTGAAAAGTGATGCTTTAGTTTTTGAGTAAAGAGTGAGAATATTTCGTGAGACCAAGCGTAATTGTCATTATCGCTGACAATATAACATAGGACGTTGTAAATCTCAATTTGAGCAACATCGAACAATTTCCCATGTACACTGGACGTCAATCCAAACCAAAAAGAAGAAGAAAACACACAAGGGGCAAAAGGGAAAAAGAAATGCAAACAAGAATGAAGGACTCGAAATGTGTGGAACCTAAAGTAAAGAAACATCACTTACTTTAAGGTGATCGGGCCGATCCTCAGCCATGTGCAAGCTCCTAAGATCAGAATGCCCAAATCTTGAAGCTGCGAAAATGTATGACAATACAACAGTAACAAAGACACCAATCACCATGGAAAACAGCTGGAAATTCGCAAGTAATTCGCCTCGAACCTCAGAGTCCGTTGAATGGCACGAGATCTCATTGTTCTTGATCTTACAACCCTCAGGCATCATGGAGCCATAGAGAGTGAAAGCAGTTTGATAGAACCAGAGGCCTTGGAGCATTATGGCAATGCCACAACACAAATCCACAGGGAAGCTGGTTGGGAAGAGGGCCCCTGCAACAGTGGATAAGATGCAAAGGGCTATTAGGAGGACGAGGAGGAGGTGGTAGTATCCCTCAAGGCCCTTGTGGGTGGTTGAGTGGAAGTAAAACAGGAGATACTCAGCACAGAAGGCTGTGGCAGCAATCAAGCATAGAGCTCCTTCTGGCAAGGGCAGAAAGCTGAATAACGAAAATGTGTTAGCCTATATCCTGACCAAAGAATCCTTCTTTAGTTGTCAATTGTCAAAAGCCAAGTCAAATCGCAAGAATACGAGTGCAGAGTGTTGGAATTCTGTATGTATTAACAGACTCAAAATGAATAGTTCGGAGGCAACTTTTCTAAATTCCATGTATAACCATCCACTGAGACTTATGAAACTGGTTGAGACAGAGACCTTTTACCAAAGCCATTTGCATCTAAACTCAACAAATCACAAGTTTTCACCCATACATTCTAACTATACTGTCCTCAAGTTAAGGGAAGAATTGTATCTAACTAGACTAATGGGCCGCCTTGCATCAGAAATCAGAGAGCATATATTGAGATAACTATCATTATCATTTTAAAAAAATCAATACTAAATAATTCCGTACCTCTGTACAAAAATAATTCTTGCCTAGCACGTTTGACTATAAGTATATAGAAAACCTTTTGACAAATTGCCAAATCAAAATGACACTATATTGATATCAATAGAAGAACCACTTTAGGTCTTTATACTTACTAGGGGGCATTTTTTACAGTGAAATTTGTGAGCAACAAGTTTCACGATCTTACAAGTTAGGAAGTGCCAGAATGAGTTACAGAATATGCATTGAAGTGTTAGGAAGCCCCAATAAAGTACATTAGAACTCAAAAAAACAAGAAGTAGAACGACTAACAAATTTCTCCATTCATCTGCATATGGCTCACAGCTAAGGACATAACTACAAATCTGTCATTATACTTATTTCTTTGTTTGCCTTTTGCCAATTTGATAAGGTATCCCTATAGCCAATAAAGGAATACATTGATGTCTCAAAGATTCATAAAACTTGAAGCTGTAGCACTTATCCAATGTCGAGTGTGACAACTACCATGATTATGGTAACGACAAGTGATCACTGGCACTTAACCAATGTCAATGCGAAAACTATCCAAGATTATGATTAGTTGATTACTATAAGTGATCACTAATTCTAGGACCAATATCATGCAAAGGAACATGACTCGAGAAAAGGAAATTGTGACATGAGTTGACAGCATTAGAACAAAGTTTCAGGTGCTCTTCATAGAGTTGCATCTAGAGAAAATTGGAAGGCACCATTTCAAATAAACTAGGTTAAGTTGAAATTGCATTCCATCAGGTACTTTAAGTAATATCAAAACCCAAAACACAAGCCAAAATATTACTCGTTTAGCTTCCCAAATATATGAATATCTCATCTGGGGCAATCCAGAATTGTATTAGTCTAAGCAGAGCACAAATTTAGTATAAAGAATTCCAGACAGTAAATTCAAGCATCCAAATTCTGTTTTCATTCCACATCTTCACAAAAATAACCAAATTCTGAATAATTACATCCGAAAAACGCTTTGAACATTCAATAAGAGAAACACTGACCTGGTTTTTTCTGATAGCAGGGTGATGACCCCGAAGACAAAGAACATGAGAAGCATCCCAGAATGCTCGAAATCGTTCATGTGAGAAGGGTTCAGTACACCGTTAACAAAGAACTTGAGGTGGGTTGAATACAAAAGCTCTATACACATATCAATGAAAGCCCCTATTGCTACAATGTAAAGCTCCAAGTACTTGAGCCTACCATCACAACCCGGTACAGGATGCCAAACCCTAACCCTAAACGATTTGGGGTTCGATGCGTAACGGACCACAGAGTTCCAAACGTGCCATAGCCCAACCAGCAGAAATAATGATCCGGGTAGAACATGTCCCATGAAAGACCCCATCTCTCTCTTTCCCTCTCTCTCACTCCCTCCAAACCAAAAGACCTAGATTTGAATTTCCCTGATAACTACTTCACTATCTCCCCAAATGAAATTGGATTCGACCAAATAAACGGAAACCCTTTTGCAAGCTGCTATTCTTTCTCCTTTTTAACCCTTTCTCTCCAGCCGAAAGGAACAGAATACGATTTATTATCTGAAAAATCACCTTCACAATCTCCCCAAAATTTATTCCACCAAACGAATAAATGAATGTTTTCTGAAAGCTGCTTTTCTTGCTGTTCTTTCTCTCTCCGCCTCTTATTTTTTCCTTTCTCTCTCTCTCTCTCCCTCTCTCAGAATCAAATTGGGGCGATCAGTTCCTGCTCCAAAGAAAGTCGAACTTTCCATCAAATTACTTTACTGAAGCACTTCATATGAAAATTGAAAAACCTAGCCATATTTTTTTAAATCCGAGGAGGATTCATGAGTTTCGTAATCAATTTCCAGAAAGTCAAAATTCATCGGTGACAACGAAAAACCCAAGTCAATAATGGAAGCTTGAAAAAGTCCAAGTGTCAAAATAGTAAATCTAAAACAGCTGAGATCTTAAACCGTTGAAGCTAATAGAACAGTGATTAACCACCATATGCTCGCACAGTTACATAATTTTATTGTACATACGCTGTAATGGTGTGATCGTGTGTATGTGTCTAGAGAGAGGGAGAGAGAGAGAGAGTTAAATTTTCTAACAAACAAGTATGGAGTATGGATGATTGATAAGGTTACTTACTTTTGTGATTGATCTACTTGGGCGAATGATTATTGATTTTGTATTTTCGGAGTTGGGGAGAGAGAGAGAGAGAGAGAAGGTGAAAAGGTCGTGGGGTGATTATGGATCAGATCCCAATCGCTGGGTCCGTCTGAAAAGGATAGACCAAAAGGCAGAGAATTATGTGAGCATCATTGAACAGTACAACGTGCTGGACTGATTCTCCCAGGAACTTGTGGGCCCATAAGAAGTGTGAGCCGTTGAATTAGTCGTTGACTGGACCTCATCATGGAGTTTCGATCCAATGATCCTCTCGTCTTATTAACCCCGCCATAAATAGGATTAGTTTTCCGTTAGCTAAGATCACTCCTCTAAACAAACTTTGAAGGCTTAAAGCGAAAACCAAAATAAGGTTTTTTTAAGGGGCAGTTAATTAGCCATCCTAAACAAATAAAAATCTTATGATCCCATCCTGTGGTGTTTGAACTGTTATGAATCCATCCCGACTTTCAAATAATACCCAAAAAAACCTCACTTTTGCCATATTAGTATATTTTAAAAGTACAGATTTTATTATGGGATTTTGAAAATAAAAATAGTCCTGAAATCATCCCACAAAACCTCCAAACACTTAATACTTTTAACACCGCCACTGATTTCGGTTAGTTTTTAAAACTTTTCACCTTACTCTGTGGGACGACAATTAAGGAATGTCTATCATCCCAAAACCATCCCAAACCCCATTCCCCCTAAATCCCTGTAGGAAAGGTCAGCGCGTCGGGTGATGTGGCGGTTGACCAGCCTATGAACGGATAGCCACGTGGCTCGAGCAAAGTTGCAAGGGACACGTCAGACGTCGGTTAAGTTTAAGAACGTGCGAATAAGACACCGCGAAGAACGGCCCTCGCGGTATTACAATATCCAGATTACTATTACTTTCAGAAAAGGATGCCCTTAACAAGGGAAACATTACCTTAAGAAAAAGTTCACCCCTCGCGAGACTCTCAGCAAAGATGGTTGACGCGACGGGGAATAATGGACGCTCACGCGAACACGCGAAATAGACTCGCGACGGCACCTGACCAAAAGGCAGGGGAAGGGAAGTCGATACGAGCTCGAGTTAGGTCTTGGCGCGATCCAAAGGGCTCGCGACCATGACTAAGCACAGCGGGAATAGGGGATATACAAGTGGCTTGGTGGCTTTATAAGGATTAAGGGTCGCGACGAGGGAAAACGATGCACTGGAATGACCTAATAGAATCTTCCTAACGGCCAGTGACATCACCCACGTCGCCTAGATATGCGGGAAGAGCACGTGTCATCATGTTATTGGGGAAATGTCTGCGGCCCAATGATTGGGTGCAGATCCCTATAAATATGGGACATTCATTCACAATTTCCGAGAGAGATCTTCAGATTCGTCCTTAGAGCACGGAAATTCTAGAGAGAGAAAGTGCCTCTGAGCTCTGGAAACAAGAGCATTGCTCTTGCTAGCGCTCGCGAGCCCACACTCCATCTAGAACTGTGATCTCGAGGACGATGATGATCTTAAGGGGAATGGATTGAATTCTGCTGCCTTCTCTTTCTGTATACCTGGCTTAATCCTTCGCCCCTATACACACCCTCTCATTTCTGTTCAATCATTAGCTATTGTTTGCCTCTCCGGATTGATTTTATCATTAAACAAAGAACCTATCCTACATAAGGCGACTCCGCTGGGGAGGCTTTCATAGCTGATGGTTGATACCAGAAGCCGTTTACAAACACAACGCAGTGGTTCACAAATACAAGGCTCTTCTTCTCATAATCTTTTAAGTGCCCTTGAAACCCTTCATCAAACAGCAATGGAAAATCAACCACCTGTGTTAGAAGAAGTTCAAGAGATTGACACCGCACAAACCTTAGCTGCTAATGCTGAAACTCTCCAACTCATTAGAGAAGGACAACAGCAAATGCAACAAGGTCAAACTCAGTTGCTTTTGGCAATAGCCCAACTCACACAGGCTGTGGTGGCTGCTACAGCGCGAGCGGCTCCACCAGTGCCCCCACCAAATGTTGTGGAGGGAAACCTGGTGGGCGAGCTCCCACAAGTGGTTAACCCACAAGTGGTAAACCCACCTATTGCACCACCAGCACCACCACAAAATGGCCATAATCCAAACCAAATGGTACCTCCAGTATGCGCGCCAGGCACACCAGCTGCAGAGGGCGTGGCCCAGCGACCGCAACCCCAAGCATTCCTTACTTTGGCTGATGTCCAAGCTTTGCTGCAGCAAGAAAAAGCTAGAGCCACATTACCAACTCTGCCTAGTCCTGAGATTCAACCACCGTATCCTGCTGTGATAATGACCATGCCATATCCAGAAGGATATGTGCCACCCAAATTTGTCAAGTTTGATGGGAAGGAAGGAAGTGCTCAGGAGCATGTCCACCGTTTTATTGAAAGCTTGGGTGTCCATTCACAAGATCCCAATCTTCGATTGCGAGAGTTTTCTAAGTCCCTCACTTCCCGGGCATACACTTGGTATGTCAACCTCGAACCTCACTCTGTAAACACTTGGGAAGAAATGGTGAACCTGTTTTACACCAAATTTTTCCAAGTGATAGAGAAGATCACTTCACTGAACCTCGTAAACGAGAAGCAGAAGCTGACGGAGGATATCATTGATTTCATCAAACGGTTCCAAGACAAAGCTGTTCAGTGCCATGAGCCAGTTCCAGAGAAACGTCTGGTGGAAATCTGCCTCCTAGGCATGATTAAAGAGTACAAGAAGCATTTGATCAATGGCAAGTACCAGACATTTTCTGCTTTGATGGAAGCAGCATTTAATATCCGTGGCACCGTCGACGTGGACGTACCAAAGACCACATGGAAAAGCAAAGCTGGTGGGATTGCTACTGCGGCCTCCGCGCAGGCCTCGCGCAGGCCACAGGGGGGTGATGGCAACCCCAGGAAAAGGATCAAGCCTTTCAAAGATTACAAGGACCGAGCACGAGATGCACCTCCATATCCTTTCAGCGTAGAAGAGGTCGTAGATCTCGTTAGCGCATGGGTCGCGGATGGGTGCTTGAAACTCCCAGAAATTAATGTGCAGCCTACTCAGCAAGATCGCGCAAACCCGAGGTACTGCATCTTTCACAGGAGGGTGCAACACCCTACGAGTGACTGTTGGACACTCAAAGAAATTTTTAAAAGGAAGCAAGACAACAACGAATTAAGAATTGGCGTAAACAGAGACGTACGCGACAGGCCCTACCCTCAGCACGAGGAAGGGGCCGCGATGGCGGAATGCTATAACAGTGGGTACTACGACTTCATGTATGATATGGATGACGAGGTTGAGGAGGTTTATATGACCTCCTTCTATGATCACATTGAAGAAATTGCAAGCTATGACCAGCCCACCGTGGAAGTGAATGAGGAAGAAAGACATCAAATTTTGTCTAAAAGCCACAAGTTTAAGACCTTCTTTGATGGGTTGGGATTTAGCCACAACGTAAGAGTGGAGATGACAAAGGCAATACTGGCTTTAGCTAACGAAAGCCAGGAGGCATGTGTGGTGGAAGGTGGATCGGTCGCGAGGACCATTCGCGAGGACTCTAACGCCATCTCCTTCTCAGACAAAGACAGGAAAGTGCCATTTCCCCATAACAGACCTTTGTTTGTCACTGCTTACATCAACGGGGTGGAGCTCAAGCGAGCGTTTCTGGATGGAGGGGCATCGATCAACATTATGCCCCTCGAGACGTTGAAAAGATTGGAGATCCCAGAGCCGCGAATTATCAAGTCATTAGTAGGGATAGTAGGTTTTGGTGGAGAAAAGAAACCCTCTCTGGGGTACATTGTTCTGGATCTCGCGGTTGGACCCATTCGTGCACCAACAAAGTTCCACATCATCGAGGGGCCAACCAACTACCACGTAATCTTGGGGAGGTCATGGATGCACAAGTGTGCAGTGGTCCCATCGAGCTACCATCAGTGCCTTAAAGGCATCTGGGCTGGAAAGAAGATCACTGTACCTGCCACTGAAAGGCCCTTCGAGGTCTGCGAGGCCCACCTTTCTGACGCTGTGTACTTCTCTGAAGTTGAGGAGGCCTGCGAAGCCATAACCGCGAAGCCTGTTGGGATGAAAATCCCAAAGTGGGAAAATATCAAAGGCGAGTCATCAGGACCAGTCCCCGCGAAGCGCCCCACGGTGTTCGACAGGTTGACCCCTCGCAAGATCACAAAGACTAGTGAAGGGGGGAAAACTGTGTACCACTTGTGACGGTGCGAGGGGTCAGCAGGCGTTTGTGAGGCTTCTGACCCCCGCGATATTGAAGGAAAAGGAGGGGACGTTGAGATAATTGATAAACCTGAGCCAGCCCCAGAATGTATGCAAGATGGGCCAAAACCCCAACCGGAGGAGCTTGAAGAAATCGACCTAAGGGATGGAGAAGGCACCGCGAGGCCAGTATTTGTTAGCAAATCCATGGAACCTAACGCTCGAGCTGATTTGGTGGCTCTGCTTCGCAAGTACATCGATGTGTTTGCTTGGCACTACAACGAGATGCCAGGCTTGGATCCAAAGCTTGTGAGTCACCATCTCGACGTATTTCCAAACTCCAAGCCTGTGAAGCAACCTCAGAGGAAATACCACCCAGATTTGGAAGAAAAGATCAAGGAAGAAGTGGAAAAACTCAGGAGTGCGGGATTCATCCGCCCAATCCAATATCCAACATGGTTGTGCAACATTGTGCCAGTAAAGAAAAAGAACGGCCAAATTAGGGTCTGCGAGGACTTTCGCGACCTTAATAAGGCTTGTCCAAAGGATGAAATGCCATTGCCCCACATTGACACATTGGTTGATATCACTGCCGGCCATGAAATGTTCTCTTTCATGGATGGATTCGGTGGATACAATCAGATTAAAATGGCACCTGAGGACGCAGAGAAAACTGCTTTTAGAACCCCTTTTGGAAATTTTTACTATACCGTGATGCCATTTGGGCTCAAAAACGCCGGCGCGACCTATCAAAGGGCCATGACAGCGATCTTCCACGATATGATCCATCATTCTGTAGAAGTCTATGTCGATGACCTTGTCGCAAAGTCAAAATACAGAACGGAGCATCTGCGAGACCTCGAAGGAGTGTTCAAAAGGTGCAGAAAGTTTAACATGAGGATGAATCCCCTTAAATGTGCCTTTGGTGTCACAGCTGGAAAATTCTTGGGCTTCTTGGTGCACAGACATGGCATCGATGCAGATGAATCCAAGATCTGCTCTATCTCAACCATGCCCCCTCCCCACTCCCAAAGATCCCTCAAGGGGTTCTTAGGGAAGGTCTCCTATCTAAGAAGGTTTATCCCTGCTCTAGCAGAAATAACTGCACCATTGGGAGATCTGCTGAAAGACAAGGTCAAATTCGAGTGGAAGGATAAGCACCAATTGGCATTTGAGAAAGTCAAGAATGTCCTGGCCTCACCTCAGACAATGGTCTCTCCACAGAAGGGGAAGCCACTGATCCTATATCTCACATCTACCTCAAGGTCAATTGGGGCGCTACTGGCCCAAGAAGTGGAAGGAATTGAAAAGCCAGTGTACTACATCAGCAGAAAAGTGCAAGGGGCAGAGGAACGCTATACACCAATTGAACGCCATTGCCTAGCACTTGTTTTCACGGCACAGAAGCTTAGGCACTATTTCCTCTCGTTCAAAGTGCAGCTCGTGACCAGAAATGACCCTATGCGGTACCTACTGTCTCGCCCTGTTCTTAATGGAAGGGCCGCGAAGTGGTTGCTAACCCTCGCGGAATTCGATATCGAATGCACGGCGCCGCGAGCAATCAAGTGCCAGGCTCTCGCGGATCTGTTGGCCCAATTCCCCAGTGGGGAGTGTGAACCACTAGGGGAGTCGCTACCAGGAGATGATTTCGAAGCACTAGCGGCCAGCCATGAACTAGAAAGCTGGACTCTAGGCTTCGATGGGGCAACAGGAGGCAATTCAGCTGGGGCAGGTGTCACGTTGCAAAGTGATAGCGGCGCGAAGGAGTACCTATCATACAAGTTGGCATTCCAATGCTCTAACAATGAAGCTGAATATGAAGCACTTATCCTAGGACTACTCGCGGCCAGAGAGAAAGGAATTAAAAGACTCAGAATTGTGGGGGATTCAAAACTTATAATCCTGCAAAGTGAGGGCGTCTACGCCCTAAAGGACGCTAATCTCGCGCCATACAGAGCAACTGTTCAAAGACTCAGGAAAGACTTTGATGATATCAGCGTCATTCATAAACCCAGGTCTGAGAACAGGTTTCCTGATGCATTAGCCACTTTGGGTGCTAAGACAGAATTTGAAGGGAGTACTGTGGCCATAGAGATCACAAGAAAGACTGAGCCCTCATTTATTGAGGAAAAAGAAAGTTCCAAGGAAAAAGATTGGCGGGACCCCATTAAAACGCAGATTGCGACGGGCAGTGGAGCAATTCCTATGATGGCTCTATCACAATTTACCATCCTAAAAGGAGAGCTGTACTTTCGCGGCCCCCAGGGATGGCTCGCGAGGTGCATCAATGACGTAGAGGCCAAAGAGAAAATGAAGCAAATCCATGAAGAAACCTGTGGAGAGAATGACATAGCGCTGTACAGGAGAATTCAACGTCAAGGGTACTACTGGCCTTCGATAAGGAGAGACGCCGCGACCCTGCTCAGGGAATGTCCCAATTGTTCACTTCACGAAATCGAGCATGAATGCAACTTCTCTAGTGAAGAAACAGATTGGAGGCAGAAATACATTGATTACTTGAAGGAAGGAGCCCTGCCCATGGATCGCGGCGGCATTCGAGAAGTGCAGAGATGCGAGAAGAGATTCTTTGTCAAAGATGACCAGCTTTACAGAAGGACCCTTGACCATATCCCCCTCAAGTGCTTATCCAATAATGAGGCAGAGGAGGTTTTGCACAAGGTACATGAGATGGAACATCCAGGAGGTAGAAAGCTATATGAGCAAATCACCCATCTCGGGTATTATTGGCCGAGAATGGAAGGGGATTGCAAAGGTCATGTAAGGAGATGTCACGCCTGCCAAAAGCATGGGGACAAGGTAAATGCTCCCTCTGTTGAACTTCACCATATTCGAGCCCCTTACCCTTTTCATACATGGGCAATGGACCTGATTGGTCCCATCCATCCCTCCTCGCGAGGTAACCAGTGGATTCTAGTGGCAACAGAAATTACTACGAAATGGGTAGAGGCAGTTCCTTTGAAGCGAGCAACAGGCGAAGTGGTGGCCAACTTCATTAAAGAGAATATCATCTGCAGATTTGGAATCCCTAAGGTTATCCTCTCGGACAATGGCACTCCATTTGTCAACAAACAAGTAAAGGGGTTGCTCGCGTCCTATGGCATTGCCCAGAAGACTTCAACTCCCCATTACCCTCAAGGAAATGGGCAGGCCGAGGCTACCAACAAGTCCATCGTTAGGATTCTGAGTAAGCACTTGGATGAGAAAATGGGAGCCTGGGCCGAGCACCTCCCAATTGCTTTGTGGGCTTATAGAACGGCTAAAAGGAAGTCTACGCGAATGAGCCCCTTCAGTCTGGTGTATGGAGTAGAGACAGTGTTGCCCGCAGAGATAAGTGTGCCTTCTGCACGTCTCGCGCTGTCCACTGAAGTAACTGAAGGGGAGCGGAAGGCTGATCTCGAAGCATTGGATGAAAGAAGGGAGGTCGCGGCCGAAAACCAAGAAAAGTATTGGCAGTCTGTGGCCAAGTACTACAACAAAGGCGTGGTCGCGAGAGAATTCAAGGTGGGAGACCTGGTATGGAAGTCAGTTGCTGGGGTCATGCAGAATCTAAAGCTGCCAAAGTTCACACCAAAATGGGAAGGCCCCTACGAGGTGATTAAAGCTGCAGAAATTGGACACTATAGGCTCGCGAGAGTCAGCGACGGATTCCTCACAGGGCCGATCAATGTGAAGTACATCAAGAAGTATTACCCATGATATGGGCTAGCTTTGATGAAAGTAGGTCCATTTTACAACCTTATGCCATTTTTGTTTATTTCTCTCACAAGATTTTACTTTTTTGCAATCAAGTGTAGCCCTGGGTATTGATTTTCTACCTTTGAGGCAGAGAAATATGGATTGAAATTATGAATGAGAATACTACCCCTGTTTTATCTCGAAAATATGTTCTATAAATGATGTTTTAAAAGATATTCATTGGAGCATACTGAGAATATGATAAAGGAAAATGGTAGAATAAATCAGGCATCCACAGCGATGACCTCGCGGCACGAAATGTTGTCAGCACAAGGGGAAACTTCACCCTTCGCGAAGTGAAAAAAGTACAAGATAGAAGTACTCGCTTACGCTTAAGGCCTTTAAATGTTGCGAAATAAATAGGGACCAAGAAAGTTTCTTCCTTTGGAATGAAGACCCTCGCGACGGCCAATTCCCACAAATAATTGGGAACCAAAGTAAATTTCTTTGGAATCACTGACTTTTTTTTAAAAAAAAAAAGAGTTGGAAAACAAAAAGACCTCACAAAGGGAAACCCTAGTCTAACCAAATGCTAGGGCCCTCAGAGGAAACAGGTCTACGAATAAAAGGGGAAACACAAAGCAAATAAAATATGCACGAGGAAGATTTGCCCTTTGCTGCCCCGCGCGACCATACAAAAACAATAACAGCAATGAGTCATAGACAAAGTTCTAATGGATTTCATTGATACTCAAGTCATGGATACAAAATTTGTTATATATAAAAAAAAATAATAAAAAAAAAAACGCCTTAAGCTACTCGCTGAGCTTCTGGGCAATCGAGTCAACTGGAGGGAGAATGGGCTCATCACCGCTCAAGGTAGTTTTTGGGGCTGCCTCCAAAGCCTGATGCTCTTTGACAAGTAGCTCGTGGCCAGCCTTTAAAGCAGAAATTTGTTCTTTGGCCTCAGCGAGCAGACGATTGTACCTTTCTTCAGCTTCAGCAATTTTGGCTTCGCTGTCCTGAATTTTGAAGTGGCTCGCGAGCAGGATCTGCGTCGAGCGCACCTTCTCCAAGTACTCGCGAAGCCATCCCAAGTCTATCCCAAAGGTCTCCATGTCCGTAATAGAGGAGATGACGTCCTCATGTTTCTGATCGTTGAAGTCCTTTACCTTCATCCGCTGCAAACATACCACGGTCTCAGCAACCAAGTCAAAAAGTGTACCACCAACGAGACGACCAGCGGTGCAGCGGGCGAAAGTTTGGGGATATTGCTTTTCTAGAGCCCGAAGGATCGGGGCGCTACAAGCCCTGATCCTCCACTGATGATCACCTTCGGTGTCAGAAAGGAGAGCATACGCGGCGAGCACGAAGCTGGATAACCCGTGGTCGCCATCATGCTTCACCACAATGTTCTCAATTTCTGGAAGCGGTTTGTGCTGGCTCTTGTCCTCAAAAAGCAGCTCTGAGTCATAAGTATGGCTCGGTATTAGCAACTTAGAAGGGGTAAAAGAAGGAAGATGAAAGATGTCGTCCATCCCTGCAAAAATATCACTACTGCACTTACCTTTGGAGCCTCCAGAAGCTTCTTCACCCTCCTCGCTGCTCTCGAAAAGGCCATTCATGTCTGAGCTCTCGCTTACATTTGATTCAGGGATGGGCTTGGAACCAAGGGTGCTCTTCTCGGTAGAAGAAGGTATGTTTACAACATCATCTTCGCGAGGAGGTGGTGAAGTACCATCTCGCGAGGAGCCAGCCTTGATAGAGCTGAATTTTGGAGGGGAGGGTTCAACTCTTGGAGAACCCGCTGGTGACTCAATCTCCTCTGCAGGCTCGGGGTTCGTAATCGCGGTAGCTCCCTCTGAGCCCGCGACGTCCCCAGCTCTCTCCACTTCCTCTGGTTTGTCGTCTGAGCCACCGACCTCCTGCGCGATTTCCTTCGCTATATTACTCGCGACATTCATGGCATTGAACTCGTCGACGACAGGGGCATCTGGGCCTTGTCCCTTGGCAGGGCTCGCAGACGTAGACTCTTTCGAAGCCCCCTCCTGGGGATGGTCCTTGGAAGAAGATGATTTTTCAACATCGCGGAGAGGAGAGTTTGCGAGAGGGACGTCTTCGACAGCATCAGTAATAGGTTCCAATAGTTGGGCCCCTTCGCCTGCGGGAAAGCACATAATATCTTGTGAGTATGGAGGACGGAAGCAAAGTAAAACAGTTAAAAAAAAAAATGTAAATACAGCGGTTAGGAGCGTTGCCTTGAGGAATTTGAGCCGATGGCTCAGTTTGAGGTGGGGGCTCCGAGAGGAATGAAGAGGAATCTTTTATCTTTCTACCCTTCCGCGAGGGACCCTGAAAAGGTGAGAAACGTTTATAAATCAGCAAAAGCGTAAAAAAGAAGAAAACAAGAAAAGAGAAAAGGGAAAACAATAATCTTACCCTTGCCCTCTTAGGAGCACGCCCTATCTGGAGAGGGGAGAGGTCCTCAGCCTTCCTTTTATCCGCGGGAGTAGGGGGTCGTGGCGTGGAAACGGTCGCTGTACCCTCAGCCTTTTTCTTCTCCTTCGCGGTGATATGCTGCGGCGAGGGGACTACCATGTCCGCGGGACGGATTCGCCGAATGGGGATGGCACTGACCACGTCCAAAGGAACCGCGGTGCCCTTGACCCAACAGGATTGGGGACCGCGCCAATCGGGGTCCTTCCCTGGTTTGAAAGTGCGCAGGGTTAGGTCCTTCTTCGAAATAGGCTCCGCGGGTGGCACCACCGCTGGGGTCTGAACAAAGCTCGCAAAGGATTGTAAGTTCCTGGCCCAGTATACCCTGTTTTCTGGGGTAAAGGCTGCCTTACGCTTGGAGCAAGGGATGATCCTATCTCCCCCATAGCCCGCGGTGAGCTCATGGTTGAATGACTTCAGAAAACGACGAGTCCCGGTTAAGAAATCCTTGGGCAGGGAAGGAGGCTCGCGAGGGACGCCCTGATCGTACCCAAATTGTAGCTGGAGCCTGTCAGCTCTATACAGCACCATGATGGGGCCCTCAGCGGAGGGAGTGGGAAGATAGCTAGGGGTGACCCACGCGAGGAGATCCAACTTATGGGATCGGATGCTTTTGCTCTGAAAATCCACCGCGGTGTCTTCCAAAAAGACGGCAGGGCCTAGTGCGCCATCAGCAGGTTGCTCGTAGGGACGAGGATTAAAGGATGTTATTTCGTCGCACCAGTCCTCAAAAAGTTTGCTGGAGGAGGTCTTTGCCCACCTCATGATCCTAGGCACCCTCTCGCTCAATCGCAAGATGGGCATACCCTTGGCATCGCGGATGATATCACCAGCAGCGTTCCTCTCCTGGATAGTCTTCAGTGGAGGGAGCTCGCGGGGAGAAGGAGCAACCGCTGGAAAGTACTCGTAGAAGAAACCGAGCAAGAAGGAGATATGAATCATCGAAGTAATCTCATACCTCCCCATAGATCGCTCGAAGTCCTGAGCGGTGCGGTCTAACTGACGATAAAGATGGCCCAAAAACATGGGACCCAACGGAAGTTTCTTCTCTGCCGCGAGGACGGCTGCGAGGGGAATCATCTCGCGGCGGGGCCCCTCGTGGGGAAAATCAGGGAAGAGGAAGAGAGACAAGAACTGAACGAGGAAAGCCGCCAAGGATAGCGGACCTTCGTGATAAGCACTCATGGTCATCCCAAGCTTCCCATCCACCTCGACAGGGGCAATGTCGCGGAACCAGTACCGCTGCCAAGAGCCCCAAGTCGTCTTGTTGGCTTTCGGAGGAGCTCGGATCTTCCCCGCGTTGTCGTAGCGCGAACCATACTCGCCAGCCGATTTGAACTCCCCCTCTATGAACTCAATTACCGCCTTAACCTCAGAAGGACAGGTAGCGGGGGTCGTAGTGATACTCTCCGCGGGTGGGAAGGCCCATTAGAACCTCGGTGTCAAGAAGAGTCGGAGCGGCCTCTCCGAAAGGAAATATGAAGGTGTGGCTAGTGGGGCTCCAACGGCTCACCGCGAAATCGAGATCGCGCTGAGGGCGACTCGCGACGAGATGTTGCGAGAGTTGCACATTCTTCAGCAAACCCACTTTGTCAAGGGTCACTCTGTGCTCGAATTTGTCAAGGATCGTGGACACCCAATCGCCCCAATCCCTTGGGGGTTGAATGTTGGCCTTATATTGGACCTGCGAGAAAGGGTAATCGCCCCTCTCGATCCTCAGCCTCACCAACGACGATGGGTTGACCATGTCCGCCCCCGAAGCACTAATTTCATCAGAAAGCAGGAGGGGCTGAGCGCTGGGATTACCCCGGAGAGGAACGTAACCCATGACGTTAGCCCAGAAGATGTCGCCTTCAGGCCTCAAATATGGAGCCCTTCTCCATTCACTAGCAGGAGGTAGGGACGTTTTCGCTAAAAGAGCCTCAGTGTCAGACTCATGTTTACGCGATCGAGCCATGACTCGCTTGAGAAAGAAGGAAAAACTAGGGTTTCGAAGAAGAAGGAGTTCGAGGAATTCTGGAGACTTAAGAAACTTGGTAAAGGAAGAGTAAAAGGTTCTCTCTCTCTCTGAGGAGGTATTTATAGACACGGCTTGGCTGTCATCACGAAAACGAACGGCTAAGACGGTGTCAGCAGTCCAATCGGACTGCAACTTCAAAATTTGGAACGGCCACCTTTTGGAGGGAAGGCTAAAATGACGGACTCCGCTGACGTCGCACGCGCGCGATCCGGCGCGTTAACAGCCACGCGCCGCGAACTCACGCTCGCGCGAGGGGCTTATGTAGGAAAGGTCAGCGCGTCGGGTGATGTGGCGGTTGACCAGCCTATGAATGGATAGCCACGTGGCTCGAGCAAAGTTGCAAGGGACACGTCAGACGTCGGTTAAGTTTAAGAACGTGCGAATAAGACACCGCGAAGAACGGCCCTCGCGGTATTACAATATCCAGATTACTATTACTTTTAGAAAAGGATGCCCTTAACAAGGGAAACATTACCTTAAGAAAAAGTTCACCCCTCGCGAGACTCTCAGCAAAGATGGTTGACGCGACGGGGAATAATGGACGCTCACGCGAACACGCGAAATAGACTCGCGACGGCACTTGACCAAAAGGCAGGGGAAGGGAAGTCGATACGAGCTCGAGTTAGGTCTTGGCGCGATCCAAAGGGCTCGCGACCACGACTAAGCACAGCGGGAATAGGGGATATACAAGTGGCTTGGTGGCTTTATAAGGATTAAGGGTCGCGACGAGGGAAAACGATGCACTGGAATGACCTAATAGAATCTTCCTAACGGCCAGTGACATCACCCACGTCGCTTAGATATGCGGGAAGAGCACGTGTCATCATGTTATTGGGGAAATGTCTGCGGCCCAATGATTGGGTGCAGATCCCTATAAATATGGGACATTCATTCACAATTTCCGAGAGAGATCTTCAGATTCGTCCTTAGAGCACGGAAATTCTAGAGAGAGAAAGTGCCTCTGAGCTCTGGAAACAAGAGCATTGCTCTTGCTAGTGCTCGCGAGCCCACACTCCATCTAGAACTGTGATCTCAAGGACGATGATGATCTTAAGGGGAATGGATTGAATTCTGCTGCCTTCTCTTTCTGTATACCTGGCTTAATCCTTCGCCCCTATACACACCCTCTCATTTCTGTTCAATCATTAGCTATTGTTTGCCTCTCCGGATTGATTTTATCATTAAACAAAGAACCTATCCTACAATCCCTAATTTCACGGTGGCAGATTATCCTCCTAAAAAACCTTCCCGGCCCAAATCCCATATTTTACAGATAAACACTCCCACAACCCAAAATCGTCCCATTCCACCTTCCCACGACCAGAGATTTTCGGAAACACTCCCGTCCCACTAGTTCGGTTTGGGTCGACCTCGGGAAAAAAACTCCAAGCGGCGGCGATACGGTGGACGCATTCCGGCCATGGCCCGTAAGTGTTTTCCCAAACCTTCAATTAAGAATCATCCTCGTTCCATTATGTTTAGGGTTTCGATGGCTTTGTAGGGTTTTTTTTGGAATAGACCGATTGTTTGGATTGTATTAGTTGAACTGTGTAGGGTTTGTAACCCATTTTCATGGATTATTGCAGTTAAATTTGGGGTTTCTGACAAATTTGTAATGGTATGGCGAAATACCATGTTTTTTGAAGGCAGTAGCAAGTTGGATTACGGATTAGTATTCCACCATTCTAATATGTTTAGAATGTTTGTATACGGGTAACACAAGTTTGGTCTGCATATTGTTTGGCATGGTTTTTGTATTCTGAATTAACATGGGTTGTTAATATCTGATGTTTGACATGGTATGTTGTGAAGCCATGGGTTTATAGTTTAGGTTTATGGTTTATTGATGTGGAAGGTTTAGTACCCGTATCATTAGTACATGAACTGTGTAGGATTTGTGACCCATTTTAATGGATTACGGGAGTTAAATTTGGGGGTTTTGTCGAATGAGTAATGGTATAGCTAAGTACCATGTTTTTTCGGGGAAACCCCACACGAAGCCCAAATCGTCCCATCCTTTTCAGATTTGCAGCATCCCACAATCCCATTGTTCCGCTTTTCGCGGAAACCCCACGTTGCGAAGAACGAAAACCACGAAAAGAGGTTGAGGCGGCGACTCCAGCCAACAAGGACGGCGACGAATCCTAACCGGTCGATGAGAAGAAGGCCCAGTCATGGCTCGTAAGTTTTTCGCTCAGTATTACAGTACACCATGTTTTGTTGGGTTTTTAACGAATCGAGTGTATTTTTTGCGCATTACATGTATGTAACTTTCATTTTTCAGTGATTCCCGAGAGTATGTATGTGGTTAACCATTGCTCGAAAGACTATTTTAGATTCGAAGTTGTTAATGGTGCTTGAGTTTTGCATGCCTGAAGTATTTTTTACAAACCCATTTAGTGGGTTTGGACGATGTGAGAGAATAGAATATAGATTTGGTGTTACTGATTTTCCTTTCAAAATCCATCTTTCCAGATGTGGTTTGATCATGGTTTTCTGGATCACCATCTTCGTGTGGTTTGATCATGGTGTTCTGGAACAACATATTTCCAAACTATTTTAGTGTGAAATTTAGTGTGTGTTTTCATGGTTTCATATCAAACCATCCTCCATCGTAAAAGACAAAACTGCAATAACCGAATAACAAGTGATTAGTCAAACATGGTGAATCGGGTTACCATTCTTTTATACAAAAAATTACTCTTACCAATTCAACAGAAGAATGGTGTATTGATTTATATAATAAAACCAGTCCATGGCAGTTAAAACATACATCGAAAATGAATTGAATTCATGTCGACTAGTTTATCATATTTTATTGGCAGTAAACAAAGGTTTGACATGGGAATGAATTAAGAAATAACTACAATTGTTGCACAAGAAGGAACTTAAAAAAATGGTGACAGAGAATATATTTTCGAAACTACGTGCAAAGTTGTTAGATAAATTTATTGAGACCAACTTTTCATTAGACAAACATGGTGAACCGGGCTACGATTTTTATTAAGAAAAATACACATATAATTTAAACAAGCAACATGGTATATTGTTTTGTTCATTCAAACCGGACAAATGACATGAAAACATACACCGAAATCAATTTGATGGAATCAAACTTTCATATTTAAAAACTTACCAACTTACATCAAGTAAGGTGACCAAAAACAAAGTTTGACATGGGATTGAGTAACCGAAACAAAGAATTATTATTGTCACACACAAAATAACTTAAAAAATTGGTGGCGTAAAATACCTCCCCGAAACCCCATGCGAAGTTGCTTGAACAAATGGTTGTTATTGAACTGGGCGTTCCTGAAGAGTTGGAAATGCAAATTGGAAGAGGAGTTGAATGAATGCAGTAGAAGAAATGATCTGGGCGTGGTAGATTGATTTGTTTAGGACTACAATATTTTGAAATTCAAAACCACCCCAATATATGGAAATGATACAACTATAATTCAAAAAAGGGGCAAGAACGGAAACAAATCTTGAAGGGAAATCATCCTATAACTGACGTTAGAATTAGGATGGCAAATAGGAGGATACCAGCCCCGAATTTTTAGGATCCCTATTTACTGCTACACGTTATACTTATTTTAACATATATACTCTAAAATTAAAAGTAAGGGCAATAAGGTCAGAAAAACATTTACATGATGTAATCATAACGATTCAAAATGGACAGGATTGCATCATAAAGGTAATATTCTTACGGGATCCCTAATTAAATTTCTCTTTTTTGTAAAAAATTTTAATGAACAAAATGTAAGTAGGTAAATTACACTTTCAAAAGCAAATACCAGTACTTATCAATAAGAAATAGCCCCTAAAAAATAACAAAACATTCCGATATTTAAATTTGTCACTTATATATTACTAATCCTAAAATTTTAAAAAAAAAAAACGTACCTTACATGATTTTAAAGCATTCATCTAAATATCAATCTTTTCAATTTTAGCAGCAAAAGTATTAATTATATATGATGTACATTTTTTTTTATTACAAAAGATATGTAGGAATACCCGGGGGTACTAAAATATGGGGCCCTTAAAATTCGTATTTTTTTTTTTGAGGACCTAAATTGGCCGCAACGCTTATTTTAGCTCAGGGTCGGCTCTATCCTTAGCTGTCGCAACAAATTATTAATGCTACAGGAACTTTAACAAATGAGAGGAGCCACTCTACGCTCACTTTCTTTATTTTAGTTTTTTTCCACTGCAACTGTACACTCACTTTCTTTGTTTTAGTATTTCCCAACTTTACAAAAAAAAAAAATTAGAAAGATATTTGAATAGAAAATTAGGAGTAGAAAGAAAGAATATTTTAATACAGTAAAGTTAAAATAGAGAATCTGATTCTGTGAGTTCTTGAAAAAGTAACTTGCTAAAGTATAAAAGATGTTTTTGAGGTTAAATTTGGTGCTCCTGATAAGTATGCTCTAAAAGCCTCTCAACTCTCATTTACTAGAAGCATTCAAGTGATTTTAGCAACTAACTTTTAACAAATGGAGTAAACGAGAGAAAATTTACTTTTAGCAATTTAACTTTTAGTTAATGGGAAACAAATTGACTTTAAACAACTTAGCTATTAGCACTTTAATGGAAAATTGGCTTTTAACGATCGGTGTTAAAAACGAGAAAGTCAACCTTAATTAGCTATGGGTCTTGTTAACCTCCGCTCATGTTCATATATTGATACACATTTCACGAAAATCAATATATTTCACGGATATCGATACACTTTTCTCTTATATTAATCCACTTTCTAAACATTATCCTCCACCTTATGGGCTAAGGTTAGAATTTTCTATTAGATATCAATAATTGCCTTATCAAACTACATTATTATTGTTTCCGTAGTTGAGGGTCAAACAGGTCTTCGACAAAGGAGATGACATTTTGTTTCCATTTCCTAGCCTTGTGGGTTGTGCAAGGCATTATATACTAGTTAGTAATTACCTATGTTGGATTTTATGATCGTACTTTGTTTTATCTACGTTCACATCCCCGTTGTTCTTTCTTCATTCAGGATAGTTTATTCAATGGGGACATGGACATGGGCTAACTCACACCCCAGGATCTTAATAGATGTTATGTATTACCCATTATACATTGATATGCGGTTGTGCATGGTTTTGCTAATTATCTCACCACTGCGGATTGTGCAGGGGAGTACTCACCTTTTCTTTTCTTGATTTTCTTTCTTTTTTTTTTTTGTTTTGTTTCCGTTTCCTGAGGTATGCTCCTTGTAAACTTGTATATTCACTTAACTCCTTTTATATTTCAAACTAATTAACCCAAAAAAAACCACATTATTACAAGAAAATGGATGTTATAGTTAACGACCTTTTTATTTAAGTCATGTGATGAGATCCTAACATTTTTTTAGATAAAAAAAAATAGAAATATTATTAATCAACAACCTGAAAGATGGAGTCACAATAAAAACATAAACAAAACGAACTACAAGCAGGACAAATAGGAACAAAACAGCAAGCAATAACTTAGATCTAATTCCTCGCCTCTCCATCACCAGTGCCCAGGTGTGGAGTGCATGTCTGGCAAGAACATGGGCTCGCTAAACTATCCTGCGTTGGACCTTTGAAATTCTGCAAAAGCTTAACTTGGTTATCTCTATTTTCAGGTTGTGAATAAAAAAGTGTCATGATAATGGCACTCAATCCTACTCCCTATCTGCATGATGGCATTAAAGTTGTCATTAAAAATATAAAAAGAATTATAATTGTGATTTAAAGCCCATTTAACTGCTTGATGGATTGCTTGGATTTCTGTTTGGAGAGGGTTGTTGCTATATGTTGACATAGAAATCTGTGCAAGAAGTCTTCCATTTGGAAGACTTGCTGTAAAACCCAGCCCACTCCAAGCGTTACCATCTTTCCACACACCACCACATTGAGCGAGCAAGTTCTATGAAAAGAGCAAGCGTTAGAATAATGTCTCAATATAAATGAGGGGAATTTGCACGTCGGAGTTGCATGCTGCATAGTCTTTGTGAGCCATAGAGGAGCTCTTTGAAACCAGAGCATAGTGTCTCTACAGAAGGGGTCATTCGAGAACACCAAATTATTCCTAATCTTCCAAATCGCCTAGAAAAGAACAATAAAGAAGAAATTTTTCTGCTTGTCTATGCAGAGAAGGATAATCCAATCCAATGACCAATCTTTGAAGGCCATGCCATTGGTATGTAAGGAGAGAAATCAGTCACATTCCAAATCGAGATTGTGTGATGGCAAAGGTAAAATAGATGCTCAACAGTTTCCTCTTCAGAGTCACATAAAGGACAGGAAGCGGAGAATCTATTTAGACTAATGGCCAGATTTCATTTATCTGCAAGAATATCCCTTAGACACTTCCAAACAAAGGCATTTATACGCTCAGGAAGATCCAGGTTCCATACTGTATTCCAGACATTGTGCTCTTTGTATATCTAGACCGAGGAAATTGAAGGTGAATTATTGCCACTACGAGTATCATACAGTGATCGGTATCCTAATTTGGTATTGTACTGACTCGTTGTTGTAATGGCTAGACGTATTGATCTGGACAATTTGCAGATGGTAAATTGATAGCCAGAATCTTGGAAATAAGAAACTCAGGAAGTAAGTCAGCAATTTTGGTCTAAATTCTAGGATGGTGCAGACACAGACGGGGTCAGGAGGAAAGAAACCTTAAAGGAGTCAGGTCTAGCATAGGAAATAAAGTGATTGAGTGGCTTGTCCATATTAGGAATCTATTTATCATGGAACAGATTTATTGATTCACCGTCACCTACCCTTTAAGCAACATGCTTAGCAATAACATCCCGACCAAAGAGAATACTTTTTCAAGCCCAGGAGGAGTTAGAGTGTGCCTTGACCTTGAGCAAACTGTCTTTAGAGCAATATATCTGGAGAAGAATCTGGGATGTAAGAAGAGAAGGATTGTTTAAAAGCCGCCAACATTGGTTAGCGAAGTGCCTAATTCACGAGATTTATGTCTCGGATGCCTAAACCTCCTTCTCTCGTAAGCTATAACAAATTGAATTCTATCTCAGCAAATTTTTGGTAGAAGGTTAGAGATAGGAAACTGATACATTGGTTGTCCATTTTTGGCTTGGGTAAGGCCCTTACAAAATTACTCTTGTAACAGAAGAACAAAAAACAGTGCCATTTTAATAGTAAAAAACAGTGTTCTAGTCAAGGATCCCGGATTTGGGATAAAGTCCACACCTCACTTTGCCTATCAAATTTTGATGATCCAGACCGTCTAATGTGTTCAAAACGTATTTCAAAGGGTCCATGCGATAAATCATAAAAAAGAATGACATGGAAGGGCTTGATTCAAGCATTTTTCCATAAGACTGCATATATCGCTATTCTATGAAAAAATGCTCGGTCAAGCCCTTCCCGGTCTTTTTTTTATTTATTCTCTTATGGACTTTTAAAAACACGTTTTGAATACATTTGACGGTCTGGATCATCAAAATTTGATCTGAAAAGTTGAGTCCTGGACTACAAAATCCCAGAAGTACTGCACTTAACCAAGGGCTTCTAGCCTAGCAGTTATCTCCTGGTTCTCCCACAAAGGAGACCAGGGTTCGAGCCTCGGCAGAGGCGTTTGGAGTTTAGGGTTATGGATAGCTTCTAGACCCCCTCTGGACTAACTCTCTAACTCCCCCGCTAACCCTCCACTAATGTATATTGAATGGCAAAAAAAAAAAGTACTGCACTTCGATCTGTTGACATCCTATAAAATCAAAAATACACTTAGCTGAAAATGACTACTGCCAACAATTTGGAGCAATCTGAAGAAATTGCTACAACTGTCAAACTAAGACCAAAATGCAGCTAAAACAGCTACCAGAAAATATTTTTATGTTAAAGTCGGTCAAAGTTATGTGCAATGCCAAGTTTCGAATGGTGAGTCTATGCATGGAGCATCCACTAAAAAAAAAATGGCAGAGCTTCTCTCACTAGACGTTTTTGACGATTGTTGAAGAAACCCTACCAGCTATGGGTGATGGATCGATCGCCATGGCTGAAGGTTTAGGGCTAAAGTCAGTCGATTCCCAGGAGATTCGCAGAAAGCAGAGGGAAGTAGCCAAGCATCAACCCAATCTTCGATCAGAGCAAGCTCTACAGACAGTGGTTCCAAGGTCCTGTTCGGAAACGAATCCCAGAACCCAGTAATTACGCGTACAGATTAAACAACAAAAATAAACACAAACCCTACGATGCGGAATTAGGGTTTACCTCTCATCCGTAGACACGAACGCTGGTTGACTTGTTTATTTTAGAACTTGACAAACCTGATTACTGTATGCAACAAACTCTGCTCGACAGTACCTCATGATCTTCTGCCATATTCCCTTATATCTCGAACACGTAGCCAAGTGTGGACTTCTACGTGATCTCTTTGTTCTCTCTCTCTCTCACAGCCTCTATCCTAATTTTCTGAATGACTGTTATGAGACCTAGAGAACATAACAATATATTTATAGGGCTAGAGCAGGGACCTGAGGAGAAATAAATCTGGGCTCCTTGTGCAAATAAGAAAACCTAATCCCACCCGGATTCTATTCTTATTTCACAAATTATAATTCACACCACTAAAGAATTATAATTGTACTCCCATCTTTATCTCAATTATATTTCGAGCTCCACGTTATTAAATACTTATTAATCTCTCCACGTTAAGATTACAGATACCCGTTGATTAAATGTCGATTACTAACAATCTTCCACTAATCAACATCTTATAAAACACCTTGAGACTAACCACTTAACTTATTCGATATGTCGGATACAAATATCCACCTGCACGGTTTGACATAACCGAAACTTATAAGTTTACTCAGGGGGTATCATCAATCTCTAACGAGACGTGGATTCTATCAATAATTAATATCCATATATTTCATGCATATAATGCCGTGACCCAACTCACCAAGACTATTGACCGTGAAAAAAGATCTCACTTTATAATGAATCAAAGTCAACAACATTAAATGTATATATGTATTAATTATATCCAAATTAAGAGCATAAGTATTCTTAATAACTATAAGGTTCTAATTGTCTTAAAATGTCAGTACTAAGACAATTACCTTAAAGCGGTCATGTTCAATACACACAAAATGTACTAGCACAATGAGTCAGAACTAGAACCGTTCCCTGTAGTCAAGACAAACCTACTAAAACATTGTACTACAATCCTACTGATGGTGTGTCAAATTCCACCTAAGATTGTGAACCAAAACTTATATTCCACAAGAACTGATGATCCAATCTTCTGTGTGTAAGCCGTACTCTACACACTGGATCATCTACTATGTAGAATAAAAGACACATGCACAACATACAATTATATCATGCAAACATTGCCCATAATAGATTCTCATAAAAAAAGGGATAAAACTGATTAATAATTAACTAATTAAATATTAATCCATTACATAAAAGCATGGCTTTTAGTATAAGTTTCTAACAATCTCCCACTTAGACTCAAAACCATGCTGCCACGCATCTCACTTCCATTCCCTTTACGTGACTATCAAAAATCTTGGCATGTAAGCCATTCGTAAAAGGATCTGCTAGGTTGTTTGCTGATGCAATCTTTGTCACAGCTACATCACCTTTCTATACGATCGCTCGAATCAGGTGATACTTACGCTCGATGTGTTTTCCCTTCTTATGAATCTTTGGTTCCTTCGAGTTAGCAAGCACCACTATTGCCACAATAGATTGAAATTGCTGACTGTATCGAAAGTACCACTTCTAGATCCATCAAGAAGTTCTTGAGCCAAACGGCTTCTCGGCTACTTCAAAAGCTGCCACATACTCAGCCACCATGGTGGAATCAGCAATACACGATTGCTTGATACTCCTCCAACTAATGGCTCCACCTCCTAGGGTAAACACATATCTCGATATTGACTTTCTGGAACTCTTATATAATATAAAGCCTTAATCTGTGTACCCACAAGACACTAGACTGTCTGACTAGTACACCAACACATAATCCTTAGTTCTTTTCAGATACTTGAGTATACATTTTATACCAGTCCAATCATCTTGTCCAGGGTTAGACTGAAATTTGCTAACCATGCCGACAACAAAGCAAATATCAAGTCTAGTTCACAGCATAGCATGCATGAGGATTCCTATTGCTGAAGCATTAGGAACTCCCTTCATTTTCTCCATCTTTTCGGATGTCTTAAAACACTGATCCTTGGATAGATTAACTCCGTATCTGAAAGGAAAGAATCATTTCTTGGAATTCTGTATGCTAAGTTGAGCAAGGATCGCATCGATATAGGAAGCTTGAGAAGCCCAACATCCTTTGCTTAATCTTGCAAAAATTTAATCCCAAGGATGTGACCGGCTACTCCTAAATCCTTCATATCGAACTGGCTGAATAACCTCAACTATACCAAAGATAACACTCTGACATCGTTTCCGATGAACAAGATGTCATCCACATATAGCAATACAAACACCACCACATTTCCATTGCGCTTCTTGTACACACACGACTTATCCAGACATTTATCAAAACTAAAAGATTTGATTACTTGATCAAAATGGATGTTCCAAGACCTAGATGCCTGCTTAAGTCGACAAATGGACTTCTTAAGCTAGCACAACATGTGCTCTTGATCTTTTGCCAAAGTTCAACATCTTTATCTTGTAGTTCCTCTTTGTAGTTTTAGGGTTTGGCCTGTTGTTCTTCAGGGATCATATCACAAGATTCTCCCAACAACGTATACCGATTGGGTGAAACAATAACCCCCCCCCCACTACGACAAGGTATTGGTGTGTTAACAACAATTTCATGTGATGTAGCCTCTTGTACTATTGGTATTGAAGAAGTCTGTGCCGATCTATTTTCTCTCAATTCTTCTAGAACAATCATACTATTGGGCTTGTGATCTATGACATAGCCTTCTTCTAAGTATCAAGCATTGGTGCTAACAATGACCTTATGATCCTTAGGACTTTAAAATAGAGCAACTTTCGTTCCTCTAGGGTACCCCACAAAAACAAACAAACATTTGTCCTTGATTCCAATTTATCTGTTTTCCCTTTCAGCACATGTGCTGGACTACCCCAATTCTGAACATGTCAGACTAGTTTTCTCCCAGTCCACAGTTCTGTGGGTGCAGTTGGTACTAGCTTAAATGGTACCAAGTTAAGAATGTACGCTATTGTTTATAGTGCATGTCCCCAAAATGAATTTAGTAAATATGAATAACTAATCACTGATCTCACCATATCCACAAGAGACCTTTCCTTCTTTCTGCTACACCATTATGTTGTGGCATACTTATCGCAGACAACGGAGATGTAATCCCTTTTGCTGCCACTAGTTCCTAAATTCTTCCAAGAGGTATTCGCCACCACGATGAGATTGCAGTTCTTGATACATTTATCCAGACGCTTTTCCGTTTCCGATCTATGCTCCTTGAATTTCTCAAAGCATTCGGACTTGCGGTGTATCAAATAAATGTAAGCATATCTTGAGTAATCATCAATAAAAAGTATTGAAATACTCAAAACCACCTCTATCCTGGATGTTCATAGGTACACACAGATCAAAGTGAACCAATTTCAACGTTTCATTGGCTCTCCCTTTTCCTGAAAAAGGGCATCTTGGTCATTTTACCTTCCAAACAGGATTCACAGACCGAAAGTGCCTCCACTTCTAATGAACCCAAAGATCCATTTCTAACCAGTCTAGAAATTCTATTTAGATTAATATGACCTAGGCGTAAGTGCCAAAGATACGTTTGGTTCAACTTATAAGGCTCATTTATCTTATATGTCAATCTATTAGTGTTATTCAATTCATTTAGTTGCATTGTAGGAACGATATCATTAATAACGTAGAGATTGTCATCTAATGAACCAGAACAGATAAAATGTTTATTTAACTTAATAACCATAGAGTTATTAAAAATAAACCCAATATCCATTCACAACCAAATTAGAAACCGAAACTAAGTTTCTCCTAATTCAATGATCATAAAGACAATCTCTTGAAATTAAACGCCTACTGCAACTTCTGCTACTTTTGTAGCACTTCCCATATGTAGATAAATCTCTTCATCACTAAGTCTCCTGGTTTCCTGGAACCTTTGCAATAAATTGCAAACATGATTAGTGGCACCCATATCTACACACCAGGTACTGGTAGATAACACCGCTAAACATGATTCAACTACTAGTGAAAAAAAATTCCTTGATTATTCAATTTATTAAGATAATTCGAATAACCTTCTTTTAGTGTCTTTTCTGCTTTTAGTGAAAACACTTGCCGTTAGACTTTTTCACTCTACCTCCAAGCTCATAAACTGTCTGAGGAACTGTGGCTTGTTGTTGAACCTTTTCCTGCTTCTTGTTGCCTTCCGGCTAAGAAGTAGAAACATCTCCAACTACACTCACAGTTGTCTATTTATTAACCAAAAGACCCTTGGCTAATTTAACTCTCTTTCAGCAGTTTCATCAAATAATAATGCATTTTGTTCATATTGTAATTCAGGCAGAACTGCTGAAAAAACTTGGTAAACAACTGGAGCACAATATCAACCTGGGTTTCCCCACTGATTTCAGCTCCTGGGATTTCTAGTTCATTCAGAAGACCTATTATCTTCAGAACATAATCCCCTTACTAGGGTTCCTTCACCAATGGTTAATTCCCCAAATCTCACATTACAACTTGCCTAGCCGCACCGCAAAACTTTATTTTAGGTTATGCATCATGTCATAGGCAGTTTCCAAAAAACTGATGCTGATGTTGCAATACATTCGACATAGAAGCTAAAATGTAACACCGCGCTATCTCATCAGTTGTAACACAATCCTTATATACCGGATTTCAGGTTCTGTTGCAATTTCAGTGGGTTTGATAGAGCACACCTCAGAGAACACAAATTTGGTCCCCTAAGCAGTCGACACAATATCCAGATCCTTTTCTAGTCAAAATAATTAAGACCAATAAATTTGTTTGACAATGTCATCAAGTGGATTGAAAGAGTCCATTTTTTAATCTGAGAATCACATAACAACAATTATGAAGGGCAATTAAAACTTTTTGTATTTCTGTTAAATTGGTTCCCTCAACCAGTCTATTAAAAGAAAAACATTAGCAACCCTACACACCGTGAAGAGTATGCCTCGATGGGTAGGTCCACTACTCTTCATCATTCGTGTAGATAGGCACAACCTTTTAATTTTACTATCAAGACACTAAACCGTGCCCAATAAAATTAAATAGCTAATTTGCTTCGGTCCTATAAATAAAAGCAGTGACTCAGATGGAGAGGATACTTGTTATTTATAGCTAAGTGTATACCATTACCTAACTTCAAGATCCATTGTTCGGTAATGAACTACCCCAGATGGAGGAGTAGTCCACGCAACAATTATCTTGGAGCTATCCTCTAAGGAAGTAAGTACCGATGATGCCATAATTAATTTCGTCCGATGGGGAGGAAGGTACTAAAACCGACACACAAAACTTAATTATATCATCTACATACTAGTAATGGAGACCATGGGATTTATACAAAATAAACTCCCTCTCCCACTTAGTTATTTAAAAAAATTGTGAGGGTTATCAAAATTAACATATTTGCAAAAACCGTGATCTAGGTCAAAAGCCAAATATTACCATGTTGTCCAAATATGGTAAACTATCACACATGCAAACAAGATGAATATCCAAATATTCATAAAAAGGAAACATAAATAATAGGGACAATTGTTATAAAGTCCACTATAGCTATTTTCTAACACTTCTAGTCCACCTAATATTATCCTAACACATCTAGTCCACTCACACGTACCAATTACAAGAATACCCCTCGCTTCTTAGCGTACCCAAAACCCCTAGGGTACCCTAAAACCCGAGGGTACCCTACCCTAAAATCGTAGGGTACCCTAAAACCGTAGGGTACCCTACCCTAAAATTCTAGGGTACCCTACCCTAAAATCGTAGGGTACCCTAAAACTGTAGGGTACCCTACACTACAGTTTTAGGGTACCCTACGATTTTAGGGTAGGGTACCCCTAAAACCGTAGGGTAGGGTACCCTACAGTTTTAGGGTACCCTACGATTTTAGGGTAGGGTACCCCTAAGAAGAAGTGCCTAAAATCCTAGGGTACCCTATGAAAGTGCCTAAACCACTAAAACCCTATAATAGAAAAGTGCACCCTAAACCTAAACCCTAGGGTACCCTATGAAAGTGCCTAAACCTAAACCCTAGGGTACCCTATGAAAATGCCTAAACCACTAAAAACCCTATAATAGGAAAGTGCACCCTAAACCTAAACCTAAACCCTAGGGTACCCTATGAAAGTGCCTAAACCTAAACCCTAGGGTGCCCTATGAAAGTGTCTAACCCACTAAAAACCCTATAATAGGAAAGTGCACCCTAAACCTAAACCCTAAGGTACCCTATGAAACTATATTATGTATTAAATTTAATGTGAGGGTACATTTGTCTATTAAAAATGGAGAGTGGACCTTACACCTTAGAAATTACAAAAAGGTGGATTAGAGGTGTTATGGAAATATGAGGTGGACTAGACATATTACAAAAAAGCTATAATGGACCTTAGACCAATTATTTATAACCTATAACCAAAATCAATGCAATAATCAAAACCACGATTATAATGAAATTAAGGACAGAACCCACAAACAAAAGCGATGACTGTGATGCAAAAATCAAATCCAAGATTATAAGGAAATTTAGAACCAAACATCCAAAGAAAATCAAAGCTGAATCAAACCCACAATTATGATCAAATTCAGGACCAAACCCACAAACCAAATCAATGCGAAAATCAAACCCACGATTATACATACAATTCATGACCAAACTCAAATCAAAGTTGACAATTTTAATGCATACAGAGAGACAATTGAGAGAAAAATAGAGGGAAGAGAATACTTGCAAGCCAAGACAGGAATGACTTGGATGAGGAGAGCTCTGGCCTTGAGTTCATCTTGGGCTATTGGGACCATGCCTTTCACTGGGTCCTCCTTCCTCCTTTGCCCTATTCTCGATCCTCTTCTATCCTCTGTGAGGAGAGATTTTATATGTCCACAGGACCACAGCCGCTACAACAGTAATTGAAGGACGTCTCCAGGACGAACAACAGTGCTCAAGTACTTCGTAGGTGCTCTTCTGATGGGAGCGATTGCTGTATCGAGCGGCGGCCAGGACCCGTAGAATGAGATCGGCGCCAAAGCCGATTGTTAGGGTTAGCAGTAAAAAGGACGCGCCTGACTGTCCTTCAGGTACTGTTCCAACGGCGCCGGACTGTCCTTCAAGACTGTTGCTACGGCGATAAGGCAGAGATCGTACAACCAAAACAAGCCCTTGCAACTCTCCTTCCTCTTTCCTCTTTTCTGAGTTGCCCGAACGAAGGTGCCCGAAAACGAAGAAAGGCTACAACCGCCTTCAATTCAGCTGAAGTACCGCGCTGCCCCTATACTTTCGAAATATTTCACTTCTGTCCCTACCCGCTGATCTGCCCGGAAATCTGACCGAAGTTCACCCAAAGACAAAGTGGCTGACGAAATGGGCCAAATGGCTGCCCGCCCTTCCCTCTTTTTATGTATAATAATAATAATAACTAGTTGGAAACGGACGTGCTTCGCACGTCACTTGTTGCCCATTGTCGATGTTATCATTGTTGGAGTGGGAATATGCTGAAGTTGGAATAGTCAGTTCTTCATAGCTGAAGTTGGAATATGTTCTTTTTTAACAGGAACTTTGCTAGCATGATTTACATGATAGTCAAACCACGTGCGTTGCACATCACCGCGTGCTCATTATTCTATATGTTTTTTTTTAAGGCTTCGTTATTATATGGATGACCATTGTAAGGAAAAGGAAACAATAACATTTGGTTCATTATGCACGTCAAAAATAGATTGAAGATAAGTAACAAGTAGCTTCAACATACGAGATAAAATGGTTTGAATCTACAAAATAATATCATTAGTTCAATAGAAGTTCATAAAGACATAATTCTGCTATGCAGAATAAAAGTTTGTCAAAAAGTTCGACTGGGTGATTCCATGAAGTCCTCTTTTTTTTTCTTTTCTACGTCGTGCCTCCAATTGGTGAATGACCATGATCTTCCATAAGAGTCCTTGAAGCATCACTCAATAACCCTCAAATTACAACAGAAAACAAACTCTTGCAATCATGCATTTCAAGCTGTAGGCAAAATTAATCATGGCGTTCAAATCTCAGCTACCAGATAAATGGAGTCGTGCACAAATACAATTCTCTAGTTTTAAACATATCACAATACTCCATTAAATACAGAATCCTGAGTAATTCAGTCAATTGTCCATTAAAATACAATTCGTGCACGTCACTTGTTGCCCGCCGTGGATCATTTCCCTTGCAAAAGTCAAGTTGAGATAGCTTATTCTTCCAAAGAAATAGCTTATGCTTTTGCTCGAAAAATGTTCCAAGCATGTGGTTATTGTTTCTCTGTCTCACACCGAGAATCAAAACCGTTCATTTTCTCTAGATTCATTCAAGTTCCAAGGTTATATGCTTATGCTTATGCTTCGCACGGTCTCTCGTGCTCATTCAAATTATAATCTTGCTTTTTTTTTTTTTTTAATCAGCTAAAATAAGTATATTGATAACTCAACAAGGGTGCACTAAGAGAAACCAAAAGAGGTAAACAAACATCATATAGACACACGAGGCAATGAGTTTAATCCAAAGGAAAAACAAACATCCAACAAAGTGTTGATAGGAAAGCAAAATCAAAAGGCTATGACAGGAAAGCAGTAGCAGTAGAACATCATATAGCAGTAGAACATCCTCAAGCAAATGCATGAAAGGATTCTAGGAACTTCCAGCACTTGCATAGTCAAAATGCCTTCCAAAGAAATCCAGTAGCAGCAGGATTCCATTATCTTTAGCAATCCAAAGAGGCCAATATTGATAGCAATATAGCACCATAGCATGAAGCATCAAACATCAAGGTAGCAGGGAACCAAAGGCCTGATATAGCATAAGCAAACCAAAATATAAACCTAGTAGTTGTAGTACCAGGCCAAAAGAAAACATTACCATATAGCAGCAACATTCTATTGAGTCCCACTTATTATTATCACTCCAAACAGTAAGCATTTTCCATCAGCATTGAGTTCTTGTATCAGCACACCATTAGGCATCAAACAAACATGCCAGTGAGAAGCATGTCATTTGAGCAGCAAAATGAATACCAAATATTAACATATATAACTTACACATACAAAATTACTGTAGTAGCGTTAGCCTTTTCCAGCAACTTTGATTTTCAGTTCGGGTTCTTGGGTTTTGATTAGGCAACAGACAATTAGGGCTTGATACCATCACGTTAGCGGGTTCGGTTTTTACTTCATAAGCAGTCTGATTTCGCAATCGGGGCATAACTTTTTCTTAGCAATTTGACCCTTCACGCTTGGCAATACCAGATTACAATTCTGAATCGTCCCAAACACAGTAAACAAGCACAGTCGGAGTCTGTCAAAATCCGTACACATTGGAAACATAGAGATTTATAGTAGAGAATCTCATTCCCAAATACCAAAGTCGTCAATGTAAATTATAGAATGAGAGTTCTTAACTTACTCGAAACTAAATAATCTAAACATAGTAGCACATCTTGCAGCAGCAAAGAATAGCAGCATTCCAAAGCAGCAAGAAACCAGATACAGCCTTGGCACATCTTGGGTAGGACTACGGCTATCCTGGCAAATAGGATCCAAACTTCAAAGAATTCTGGTAATAACAGCAGCCATTTCCTTCAAAAGCCAAACATACACATATGCAAAAACCTCCTAACTACCTAAGCCACTTACAACAGAAGAAAGCAAAAGTAACCAAAATAGACACAGACAAGAAAGAAATGCCCAAAGCAAGACAACCCACACAATAGTAGACTCTCACCCCAAAATCATATAGAGAAACCAGAAGGACATACTCTGCCCCTACCTTGAGACCCACCACCACCACCATAAAAAAAAGGAACAAAAAAAAAAAAAAACATAGAAACCCAAAACACAGAAATCAGACACAACTGCAACACAAAACCCAAAAGGATATGACCCCAACCAAAACCGTAGACCAAAATACTCAAAACCACCCCTGCCCGACACCTCAAATACAAAAGGCCTAGAATCCAAACACACACACACTCGCACCTTAGTAATTGAAGCTCCTAATACCCTACAAGCATCTTTTAAAATCATCAACAGAGTAATCTTTAATGTTCCACTTTTCTTTAATCCACAAGGGCATTCTAGGCTTCACCATATCCAGTAGCAACCTTCATCCCAAGTTTCTTTGGGAAATTATCCAACTGAAACTATATACAGAAAGTATGTGTTATTTTCTCATGCATTACTTACACGAGAACACATATTTTACTTGAGAAGTATATTTCTACTATAAGACATATGTTCAAGAGACCATTATATTTAAAACAATGACCCTTCTATTAATTGAAGACCTTGGAGATCGAACATCTCAATAATTTTTTCCAGCAATAATATGAATACCTTAGACCCGAACATGTATTAGTTATGAATAATGTCCATGTTTACCTTGCAAGTGTTCACATTATAGCAGATCGGCATCTCAAATGATCGACACTCGGATTAACACACAAATAGGATAATGCTATACTTCCTGACAAATATTGGGAAGGAAAATGAGACTATATTGTGTATTCCTCCATCTTGTAATGGTATATTTCGTTCACTTTCTTCATATTCCACAAAGTAGTATTCTTTGATATGGACTAAAAGCTCGCTGAGGCAGTTATTGATTGCTGCCACCAAATTCTTGGTTACTTCATTGACAATAAGCATCTTCCTGGAATAACGCAGAGCCGAGTAGAATAGAGCCGGTAAAATCAAATACATCATCCAAGAGATACTAAAAATGACAGGAATCACATGAAATAAGATTCAGTAGGAACAAGTGCTATACTTAATGAGAAAGAGAACATTAAACTAACCATTTCCCAAATGAGAACATAAATCTTTCCTCTTATAAGTTTGCAAAAACAGGAATACATGGAAGGAGGGAAAAAAGGAACTTCAACCAGTAATCTTAACTCACTTGGATTTCAAGAGGATGACTATGAATACCCATCCGCCTATCAATCATGCAGGAACCTTTAGGTACTAAGAGAGAAGGAAACATGTCAAACCAGTCGGTTAAACACAGACTAAGTATCAGTCTCATGCCCGTCTGCATATCCACCCTTTTTTGCAACCCAAAGTCACCATTTAGCTTTACATACGCTCTCAACAAAATAATCCACCACAATCTTGTCAGAGAGGTCAAAATTGGAAACAATGATTCAGATTCCTGAAGCCTATTGTCGATAAGAGGGAATTAGTATGTCACGACATGTAATAATGGCATTGATGAAAAGGATAGAGATTATCCACATATGAAACAATTAAACAACATGTTGAGGCTAAATATCTACAGGCATGTGTTAACTTAAAAAAACTATTAGCAGAATCAACAGGTGCAACACGCCCAATAGCTGATTCACCAAAATCTGGGTCCAAGAGCCATATCTTCCATCCATAGGCATTGTTTTGACTTTAAAACTTGTAGCATCAAGCCCTGATTGGGGCTGTAGCAGTCAACGGTCTTCTCGCATCAAGCCCTGATTGGGGCTGTAGCAGTCAACGGTCTTCTCGCATCAAGCCCTGATTGGGGCTGTAGCAGTCAACGGTCTTCTCCCAACTCTAATCAATAAAAAGGGAAGAAATTTTAGTCTAAACAAATTGACATGAGTGCATTTGTGCAAAAAGATTTACAACTCAAACGCCTTGAAAAGGATGGGCGATCAATTCTTTCGAAAACCAAGTTGTTCGCATGGGCTCACTAAGATTCTCGTTGATGTGGTGTTTCTGTGTTAGACTGTTAGTAGGAGTGCTTGTAGTCAATGGTGTTCGCTTAATGGTAGATGTCTTAATGATAATATAAGTTCTCTGAATGACACTGACAAAATGAAAGCATGGATGTGGTAGCTCTGTGTAGTATGGTATGAAATCCATCGTGTAAAATGGCTAGAAATGTACAAAATCTTCTCTGTTTTCACTGAAGACATGAATTTTAATGTACAAGGATTTAGACCACACTTTGGTCTCAAATCCCACCACCTTTATGAATATTACAAAACCAAAATATATAGCAGCTAGTTCAGACAACTACAGCAAATCCTTTTGAAAAAAGCACAACCACATGTCAATATGCACCATCTGGTAACCCGCAAAAGATTTCGACAAATTGTTGGCAACCAAATGATTACACTTTGGGATTGGGAATCCAAAAATTGAGGAATTTCTACAATTGACCAATAGTCTACATCTGGGTTTCATTGTGGAATTGCTAAGATTGCTGAGATTAATTCGTAGCTTGAGGGAAGCAATGTTAACCAAACAACAGGTCTCACCGATGATGTTAACTTATTAGGGAAGATCTTTTGTAAATGTGTTCTAATATTCACGATGATGTTAATCTAGGAGTTGCATTGTAATGTGCAGCAAGCCCTTCCGAAGCCCTTTTTCGTCACAACAGCAAACCATTCCCTCACAGCTAAGTCAAAAGCTGCCTACTCTGTAAGTTTAACCTGAGCATTCGTAGCATTGACCGTCCCCACAGCTCCTTCTCTAAGATTACCTGATGTAACATTTTTTTATTATGTATTTATTGGCCTGCCATGCAAGCGCACTTCACATGGCAAAAGCTCAGATGGAATCCTTTACAAGTCTCACCTATCAATTTTTCTCGTTACTTTCTCATGCCCATAAAAACAACTTTACAAACGGAATTAATTTATGCTATGAAAATTATAGGGAAAAATCACTATACCAAAGTATAACTTATTTGCATCCAGAAAACCCTTTAATTAGCAGGCCTTCATCTACTCGCTAATAGTTTCAATGAAAGTTTTAGTCTAGTCCATTTGAAAAGATAGTGCCCGATCTCAAGCTGTATCCAGCAAGAACTACATTCCCAATAATTTGTCACCAAACCAATTCATAGAACAGAAACTTCAAGTCACAGATGAAAAGTATAGCTGCTGCAACCTACTAATGCTCCTGGGAGAAGTTTAACCTGATCATGCGTAAGTTACTCAAAATTGATGAACCAACAAATCCAATGCGTAATCTCTACTGCAAGTCTGCAACTAAAAACAAGGATTATAACTTCAAAAGACCCAGCCGCAACAAGAACACAAAAGTAATGAAAGCTACATTTTTGTTTTAAGAACTAAATCGAAGGATCAATTAGTACCTCTATGAGCCCACATCTTCAACAAATAAAGTATTAAAAAAAAAAAAAAAAGAAGAAGCCAATATGAAGAACCAAATTGAGGTTTCATGAGCTGACCTTTGTTCGTGGTGATTTTCATAATGTGGAAACGTGTAAAAACGAAGCCAATATGAAGAACCAAATTGAGTTTTCATGAGCTGACCTTTGTTGGTGGTGATTTTCATAACGTGGAAACCTGTAAAAACGTGTACTGCTGTAAGCTTCCATTATATTTGCCAAAGAGTTTATTGTTGAGCAAACTTTGCAAAACCAACATAATAATAAATTGGTAATGCAAATACTGTCTTTAGGCATCCACAGTAGTAATCTATAGTTTTTAATTGCTCCCTAAAAAATATTTTTTTGCTGAAACAAAGGTAGATTAAGAGCTCTAACCAAGAATAATGAAGCACAAAATGAAGGAGATACCAAAGAGGGAATAAAACAGAGGTAATATAGAAATCCTTAGAGAGAAAATATGTTCTCGATGATGATATGATTTTGCAAATTGTGTACGGAAATAAGTATCTCTTTCTCATAAACTGCCAAAACACTGGCAAAGCTCAAATCATTAAACTCGGTAGACAATTTCCATGACACAACTCTTTCTCAAGCACTTTATTAAAGAGCCTCCTAACGGTAAAATATCTGAGTTCATAAACATGGAGATGAGGCTTTGCTTTTAAAAGCTGGATCCAATAAAAATAATTCAGGCCTGATTTTAAAGATCATTAAACATAGGGCCGGCCCAAGGTATTTGGGTGCCCTAGGCCAATTAAAAAAAATGTGCCCTCAAAATTTTCGTGTTCCTCAAATAAACTTTTCTACGTTTTTGTTACTACAATTTCCCCATCCAAAAAGGAATTAATACAAGCTAAATTTAACAACAATTTAGAGCATCTCCAGTTCTGTGCCTTTTTAAAAACAAAATTTGGGTTAAAACTCCTTTGTTATGCCAATGTTAAACCCTAGTGTTACCCAAATCTGTTGACTGTTGTTCTTTAAGTTTCCTCCAAAAATTTGGGTAAAAATGGCTCATTTAACAACTTATAATGAGTAAGAAATTTGATCTACTAGAATTAATATTATGACTTGACTGCAAGAAAAATAGTGAAATTTGATCAACAACTTCTGGGAAAATCCAGGATCAGACATAGAATACCATTTCAACTACCCACTATCTTGAAATACAGAAATAAAATTTTACGCGGGATAATAAAAGGGAAGTCTATTTTGTAAAACTCATCACCAAACTTTCGATCATCGTCATGCCACAAAAGATAGTGCTCCTTGTTACAGAACAAACTTTTGGTGAAAAGCCTAAGGAGAAGATTGTGAGATTTTGTTTTACGGAACAAACTTTAGGCTTTTAGCCTATGGGCCTTTTTTTTTATTTTGGGTCACAATGGTTTTTGGGCTTTTTTTTAATATTGGGCTACAATGGTTGGGCTCTTTTGTAACTTATAATGGATTTTTTTCTTTATTTGGGTCAAAAAAGTGTTCTAGTCAAGCCCATTGGTATAAAATGTTTGAGTGCCCCAAAAAGTAGCCATTTTGCCCAGGCCTTGTGGACCTTGGGCCTGGGCCGGCCCTAACAAAAAGTAAAAGATAATGTGATGCACAATGAAAAAAAAAAAAAAAACCCGAAGCATTCGTGAATATATTTGTCAAAGTTCGACGTGCACATGTATCGCGTGTGCCCCAACCTCTAGTTTGGAAGAAGATTAGAAGAAAGGGTAAAGTGAGTAAAGTAATGGGGAAATTATCCAGTGCAACTAAGTCATAGTTGAATTGGGGGTTAAAAAACCGTAATTAAAAAATAGAGATACATACGTAGTTGAATTGGGAAAGGGGGTTAAAAAACGGGGTTGAAAAAACTGTAATTAAACCGGCCCTAGGTTCCTGTTAAAAAAACAGTAATTAAAAAATAATTCAGAAAGGGGGTTAAAAAATGGGGTTGAAAATAACGTACATAGTTGAATTGGGGTTGAAATCGTAATTAAAAATGAGATGGTGGAAAAGTTAGTTAAATTTGGAACTGCTTGGTTCTAAAATAAAACCAAGCACTGGAGACTGGGTTCTATTTTAGCACCAAAAACCACTTTTTGGTGCCAAAATATAGCAATAGCTATAGCTATTTTAACAATTGCATTGGCTTTGCTCTTAAAGGCAAATAAATTAGCACTCCTAGAGCGGCTATACCCACGAATTGGGAAACTACTAAAGGGACATAATTAGTTCATCCAAAAATTTCCCTAATAACTTCCTAGTAGAGGAAATTCCTAAAGGAAAATCTCTTGAAGAAGAACACGTATATAATACAGTAATAATATGACAAGTCAATTAAACTATGGAACCGATTTCCGGGGAGTCTTTTTATTTTCAGAAAATGGTAAATTGGTTGAGGCCTCATGGTTGTTCTAGCATTAATCAACATGATTAGTGGAATTGATCCTGGTTTGCCACTTTTGGGGTTCAAGTGAGGTAGAACGTTTGTAGCATCTGGCATATAAGCATGGCAGCTAGAATTAAATTTGTTTATGCAAAAGAAATAGTATGGGGTAAAGTTATAATCGCTTAGCCTCTTCATTCATGATGCTCCAACACTTAAAAAAAAGAAAGAACATAATACGTATAACATTAACACTGCATTGTTCCATTGTCAAATCATGAACACATAAAACTCATATCACATCACAAGTGTAAATGTGTTGAACCAACATACTACATAAAAACAAAAAGAAGCCTATTTGGGAAAACTATACGCCTTCTTTCATTTCCAAGGGAGCATCCTCATGCATACAACTTAGTTACATTTGAACCACTTTATTCCCAGCTTCATCATATGCTTTTTCAAACTCGTCCTCCACAATTTTGGGAAAGTCAATTATTACATCTTGATGAGGATGGTAAAATAAAGGATGACGAGTGTGGCAGAGGCTGAAGATTACGAAGCCATTTTGATCTCTCTGTTGCATTTCGCAGCACTAGCCTTGTGACCCCGAAGACAAAAAAGGCCTTTTAAGGAATGGTAGAAAATCAATCGCCGTCTGCACCTCCATTGAGCAAAGATGCCTTACAATAGATGGAGGAAAATCAATCACCGTCTATATTCAGATGAAAACAAACAGTAGTCATTTTAGGAGGTAAGATACAAAGTAGGTTTTTCGTATCTGTAAGGAGCTAGTAGAGTAAAAATGGGCTTGCTTGAGAGAATTCCATGCAGTTCCAAAGTTTCATGATGATGCCAAAGTTGCGAAGTGTAGTACGGAGACGATAACGGCTTGGTGGTCTTCAACCTTTTTGGGCAGTGCCTCTTTGTAATGAAAGCTAGAAAGTGATAGTCATTTGCTCAGAAAATTCCGGACAAACCAAAATCTGACAACCCAAAATCTGTGGCCTCCCAAAAGGTGAATCCAATTTTGGGTGCTTAGAAAAGGAAATTCTACAACGAAGGGGAAAATTATAATGTCATACACAAAATTATACAAGAAAGGAACAAAAAATGCAATAGAATTCCTAATGTAGAATTACTCTATAACGAGGAGACTGTATTACCATATCTGCAAGTGAAATTCCACCTTTGGTTTCATGTCACGGTCGACCAAACTCTATGTAAATGACAACACTGTGTAACCCATACTGTCCACTCGTTGGTTATTTAGGGCTTTAGGGTTTAGGGTTTAGGCATCACGGAAAAATAATCTTAGGGATTTGATTTTGATGATGATGTTTTTCTTAAAAATGATTTTCAATTATGATGATTAAAATGTTAGTATTAACTATTAACTTGATTATTATTGGGTTTATGCTATTGTTGTGCTTATATTAATTTTAGATGTGCAGGTATTCAAGAATCTTTCATTGGTTATTCAACCATTTGGATTAGTGGAATTATGATTTTTGTTGGGCATTAATTTTTCACTAAATTGGGCCATAATGTTAGTAGAACCATGCTTTATTGTTGGGCTTAAATTATTGGGCTAACTATTAGAAAAATCAAAGCCCATTAATCTTAGTTTAAGCCCATTTATTTAAGTTCCTGTTTTAGTTTTGGCCCGACAAAGAAAGAAGACAAAGGGAGAAGAGGAGCCGACCTAGGAGCCTACCCAGGAGCCTTTGTAGGAGCTTATCGGAGTTTGGGTAGAGTCTCCCTATTTTTACGATATCTTTTCACTCCAAGCTCCGTTTGGGACGAGTTATTTATCAAAATGAAGAGCATTCAAAGAGCTGCAACTTTGAAGTTTTACACTTTTCCTAATTCGGCCTCGAAATTACCTAGATTTTGTGAACAGAATCGGGAGTATGTTTTTTGCCCAGGAACAGGACACACTCTGTTTCTCTCTTACTCTATTTTGTTTTGGCTTTCTCTTTCTAGGTTCAAACTTGGGACTAGACTTATTGGTAATATCTTTTCTACCCAACTTGGGCGGAATCATATTTTAGATCTGCATTTATTATTTCCCTCGCCCAATTTAAAATTTGTAGGTCGAATTTAAATATCAACATTCATTGTGATATCAATATGAAAAAGAAGAGATTCAGTTACTGCATATACGGTGTTGGGATTACACATTCAAATATATGTTTTATGGTGCCTCACATGATATAAAAGTTTGTGTGCTTTGACTTTAAGGAGACAAGAGCCGTATTAGAGCCAACAAAGAAATCAACAAGTTGATCGTTCAGCCGTAAAGGAGGAAACATGTTATTGCTCTGTTTTGGTCCGTTGAGCCGAAAGAAGTTTTGGAACGTTGGAAGCCTTCAGGATTCACTCTTGGCTATTTAAAGACAAGTCTTCATCAGAGATCAATGAATCAAGCTTCAAGAAGATCATTCGTGTCCAAATACAAAAAAGAGTACAAGTCTGAGATATACATTGTAGATTATCTTCTCCAGACTAAAAGAAAGTTTTTCACTGTAGATTTCTATACGCTATGTGTGTGTGAGCCTCCACTTGTAAAACCACCTGTGGACGGCCCACCGAGATCGCGCGAAAAAGATTGTGATTGTTTGAGTCGCCACCCGGATTTGAGGTCCGAACCCGAGAAACCGATAAAAATATGACTCGTTGCCCATTGAAAAAGATTTTACTAGTCCTGGCGGAACCAAAGATTTCTCGGATTCGGGGGTTTGGTTACGAGAGGGGAAGGGTTTTACGGCACCCCTTTCGCCCGGTCCGTGAACCGGTCTCTACTCGATATTTTGTGGGATTTTAAAAATGTTTGAAATTTAATTTATTCACGTAAATGGGGAATCGGGGACGGGAATCACATAACAACAAAATATACAAGGGATACGAATTTACGGTGAATGCTTGTGCGCTTGGTCTACATGGATGATGATAATAATAACAACAATTACTACTAATGTCCACAGAAATAAACTACAACAGAAACTATACAATCAATCCCAAGGAATTATGAACATGGGATTTATCACACTGTTTGCAATCTGGATCCCAGAATGGGGATTGAGCGCTCAAGGGTGATGACTTGAGCGCTCAACCCTCATTCCCCCCACACATCTTCCTTGCTAGTTTTTCATGTTTGATGATATTTTAAGACTTTTAACCACTACAGAAACATTACACAAGTATCACCTCGCTTCAGAAATCACCGGAAGATGTTAAAAACATACTTGCTTTCGAACCAGTTTGAGCGCTCAAGGCTCATGGATTGAGCGCTCAAACCAATTTTGAAAGAGAGAGAGGGATTCAGATCACAAACGCTGTACTGACAACTCATACACACCAACAAGGAATTAAACCATAATCCATCGTCAGAACTACTGGAAAATTGCAATTAAGCCAAGAACAGTTTGAGCGCTCAAAGATTTGACCTTGAGCGCTCAAGCCATTACATGGCTTTCTAATTTTTGACCTTCAAACAGATTTCAATACCTCCTCAGGATCACAAAAAGGCATAGAATAAAGTTTCAAGAGGTTAGACAGCCACTGTTTTGCAGTCAAATATAAGAAATTTGAAGATTTTGATCTTTGATCACCATAAAATGGTTAATTTACATTCATGCATGTAGTTTTGGTGTAGAAATAAACTGTTTTGAGAGTTACATGAACGCAATTAACTCTTAAATAATGATCAAAACCAAAAGAAAGCTCGGAAATTAGCAAAACAGAAACTTGTTCAGAATTGGGCTTGAGCGCTCAAGGCCAGAGGCTTGAGCGCTCAAACCCTGTTGTAACTGCAGATTTGAAAAATATTTTTGAACAACTTTCAGACCTTTGTGAGTTCAATGCAAGTATAGAGAACTTGCTTGAACTCACTGGTCTTCCTCAGATGGGCCAAAACAGCGAATACATCACATGTTTTACTACCTTTTGGAAAATGCTTGTGATTTGAACTTGATTCTGGGCTTTGGGATGATGATTGTGGATGTTTTTGGCTTATACTCTGGACGAATTGAACAATGTAGGTGGTTGATTGATGATCAAGAACCGAATTTCTGGGTTTGATGAGAGGTTTTTTAAGTGGTTTTGATGGTGGAAGAGTGGTTTTGTAGAGAGAGAGAAAGAAGATTGGTTTTCTGGTGGAATCAGAAGGTGAGGAGTGTGAGTGTTCGTCCTCCAAAACCAGGGGTGTTAGATGGTTTTTATAGAGTGAGTGGGAGGGAAAAGAAGAGAGAGAAAGAGTGGGTTTATGTATTTAGGAGTATTTTTGGTGTATTTTTGGAGTTAGTGGAGTACATTATACGTATAAGGATCGTATAAGATCATCCCCAGACGCTCCCATGCAGGAAATCTCATGATGAGATACTCTGCAAGTTGCTGACTGGATCAGAGTTGAGCGCTCAAAGCCATGGGCTTGAGCGCTCAAGGTGCTTCTCAAGGGTTTGAGCGCTCAAAGCCATGGGCTTGAGCGCTCAAGGCTATGGATGGCAATTTGCTGGCTTGGCTTGGTTCAACAGTGCTTGGGTTGGTTTGGAACATTTTGATTGTTTAGGTGGTGTTTGGTTGATTTTGATCAAATTCAAATCATTCTTACAAGTTCCAGGTAATCGGTCCGTTTCATCATCGGGGATGCTCGAGCGTATCTCGGGTTCAAAATTGGGATGTCTACAGTTGCCCCTCTTGGATGAGACTCAATGCCATTGATTTGGTATGAGTAACGTCCAAGATATAGACAGCCCAACTCACTATCCGTAAGCTGCAAACAAATTAAACGAGCACGTGGCCCTCAGAAAATGATTTAAACGAGCACGTGGCTCTCAGAAAATGATTTAAATGAGCATAAAGCTCTCAGACCGCAGTCAAAACACTTCGCGCATACGCTAACGCGAAACATGATTGGTAAACAATGATTTAAATGAGCACGTGGCCCTCAGAAAATGATTTAAATGAGCATAAAGCTCTCAGACCGCAGTCAAAACACTTCGCGCATATGCTAACGCGAAACATGATTGGTAAACAATGATTTAAATGAGCACGTGGCCCTCAGAAAATGATTTAAATGAGCATAAAGCTTTCAGACCGCAGTCAAAACACTTCGCGCATACGCTAACGCGAAACATGATTGGTAAACAATGATTTAAACGAGCACGTGGCCCTCAGAAAATGATTTAAATGAGCATAAAGCTCTCAGACCGCAGTCAAAACACTTCGCGCATACGCTAACGCGAAACATGATTGGTAAACAATGATTTAAACGAGCACGTGGCCCTCAGAAAATGATTTAAATGAGCATAAAGCTCTCAGACCGCCGTCAAAACACTTCGCGCATACGCTAACGCGAAAACATATATATACAACACACTTTGATTGATTAACACGGTCTAGCGCGACCAATTACCGAGATTTAGATCCTTGGATCTATACGCGTTCGATTGATTGGGACCAACAAGTCCAAAACACACTAACAAATCATAAGGGATGCCCAAAATGCCCCTGCAAAGCTTGCAAAAGAAGCCAAAACTTCTGCCAAGATTGGACTTGAGCGCTCAGGGTACCCCCTTTGAGCGCTCAACCTGACCTTGAGCGCTCAACTCCAAAGCCTTGAGCGCTCAACCTCAAATGTTGGTCCTCCAGTGCTCAAAAGGTCCAGCTTGAGCGCTTGAACCACTGAACGGGGACGACGGTTCAGAACCCCAACGTCCGTTTTAACTCCGATTTACACCGATTAAACTTCACAACGTTCCAAAATCTTTCCGAAAGCAATTCCTCACACCTCTCTTGCGATTCCGAACCCAATCCAAACAATCCTCACTCAAATTTCTTGTAAAATCAAAAACCCCCAATTTCTAGGGTTCATCCGCACAATTTCGGTCCAATTTCAGTTCGATTAGGGCTCGATTTACGGTTTAGATCGGTTTTCATGGAAGAACCTAGCGATTCACATCCTCCAGTGGGCTCACCGGCGGCGGTAGAGGGTAGTGGTAGTACGGTGGTGCCACCTCCGGCAGGTTTGAGCGCTCAAGGCTCTGATCCGGTGGTTGATGTTGGTGCCACAGGGGCTGCACCGTCATCTACGGCTGCGGAGACGGTTGAGAGAGGAGGAAATGATGAAGGAGAGAGGGAGAGAGAAGGCGGCAGTGGTGGTGGCGATCGGCCAGAGGAGACCGGTGATGATGGTGGTGATCCGGCAGTCTCCGGCGGGGGCGGAGATCCAGCCACCGAGACGGTGGTGGCTGGTGGTGATGTCAGTGGGGGTAGGAGTGAGGGTGGTGATGTTGGTGAGGATGGTGAGAGAGATGGCGACGAGGGTAGTGGGTTAGGTGGTGGTGATGACGTCCCGGCGTCGGGGAGGGTAGAGGAGAGAGGAGAGGGAATGGATGCGGGGATGGTGGAAGTCCATGACGTGGACAGTGATGGTAGCGAGGAGACATTTGAGGAGAGGGGGACGAGCGGTGGTAGTGGCGGAGATAGGGCGGAGGGTACGAGCGGGGTCACCCGGACTAGGGTTGATCGCTGGAGGATAGAGCCGAGACCTCGCCAGCAGCCTAGCGGAGTAGATAGGGGGAAGGCAGTGGTGATAGGTGGTGAGTCGGCGACTCAGGGACCGAGCGGAGAGCCGTCGGTTTAGGGTCCAGTTGGGGTCTCCCGGGAGGACTATCTTGAGCACGCGCCACCAGAGGTGGTGATGGCAGCCGCAGCAGATGCCCCGGGGATCCTAGATGCAGCGAGGGAGGCTGTGGTTGAGAGTAGGGAGAGGGAGGCGGCGATGTTACGGGAGGCCGCTGATGAGGATGAGGCGGCGAGGGCCTTTTGTGAGGAGTTTGAGACAGAGGAGGCGGCGGAGGAGGCGAGGACACGGGCTGAGGAGGAGGAGAGGGTAGCTGGACGGAGGGTGACAGTGGTCCAGGCTGCTAAACAGTGGCTGAGGAGAGGGAGGCCAGCTTTCGACGCGGCGACTTATGCTCCACTAGTGCACCTCTTTGTGCCTTCTGCTTCAGACGTTTACACTCCCCAACGGGAGTTGTACTTTGGAGAGGAGGTGCTACTGAACCCCGAGGTCCACCTTTCGACGGACTGCCTGACGGTACACTTGCTTTTACTTTCTTGCTTATTGTTTTCACGCACTTTCAGTAGTTAATAAACCTGATTTGCATTGAATGATTGAATTACTGATTGATTGATGACTGGATTTGAATAAGAGATTGGACTAACATCTGACTGTTGTCTGTCTGTTGATTGTGTGCAGAGAGACTTGCGCTTGAAGGCTCATGGAGGCATGGGCTCAAGTTGGGAGATATACCAGCAACTGCATGCCTCTGTGAGGGCTCTGGTGGATCTGGCCGGGTTTGGGAGGTTCATCCCGACTCTCACGGGCACACAGCACGACCATGCTGTGGTGACAGCACTGGCCGAGAGGTGGAGGGACTCTACGAGTTCTTTTCACCTTACTTTCGGAGAGGCGACGATGACGCCACTGGACTTCTCGGCGATCACGGGACTGCAGGTAGGAGGAGACCCGATCCCGTTTGACTTGGGGATTGGCAGGGATGAGGCTGCACTAAGGTGGTTTTTGGGTTTCGTGCCCAACAAGGAAGGAGAAACGGCCACATATGGCCAATTCAAGACGAAGGGATTGGGCGAGCCGACTGACGAGGAGGATGCAGCACGGAAGGCGAGGTGCTACTTGTTATACCTGTTTGGGGCATCACTGTACCCAAACAGGCGTAACAGGGTGCACCTCTCCTATCTTGGAGGGTTGAGAGGCTTCGCCAGGGCGGCGAAGTATGACTGGGGTGGAGCAGCGCTAGGAAGCTGCTACGCGTTCATGAATGCCGTCTCGAGGCGGAAAGGGACTGGCATCTCGGGATTGTGGAGCGTCTGGGAGGTAAAAGCTCAAAAACTTTTAGTTTCAAATTTAATTGCACGCATTTCGATACTTGCACTTGATTACCAAAATTCGCACTGATTGATTGACTTGTTGTTTTGATTGCAGCTCTGGGCTTACGAGGTGTTGGGGTTGCACCCCCCTGAGACGAGGCACCAGGATCCGAACGTCATCCCCCGGGCATTGTGCTGGGGTGAAGGCTTCCGCTACGGTGGTACAGCACGGGGGAACATCCACGTTCTCCGTGCTTCACTTGACAGACTTCCTGCTTCTCTGGTAGATATCGAACTCTTTCTCATGTATTCAATTTGCTTTTGATCCACTTCACATTCAATTACTGATGCTCTTAACAACTCTTGCAGGTTCGCTGGGAAGTATGGGATGCCATTGATGAGCCTTACCTGGCTCGGAACAGGGAGCTCACAAGAGGGAGGGTCCTACTTGAGTGCCAGTACGGCTGGTTCTGGTACCTTGGTGACAGGGTGCTGCGCCAGTCGATACGGGCCGATAAACAGCAGGTGCCAGGACGCCTTCCTCCCCGGGTGCTGATGACGTCCCGGTATACGCTGGCGGAGATAGAGCGCTACACGACGCCCGACCTGGACCTGCGCCAGTATTTGCGCCCTGCTTTGAGCTATATTGACTACCGGAGCAGGTACCTGGCCGGTCCCTTGAGAGCGGCGGAGTGGATGGAGAAGATGGAGAGGGAGAAGGCCGCGAAGGCGCGTGCCTCAGCTGGAGGGGTAGCAGGAGGTGAGGGTGAGGGTACTGGTACCTCGACCCGGGAGATAGCGGGGGCTAGGTGGTGGGTGCGCGTCACCTCCGCCGGTGGAGAGGTAGGGGATATAGACATCCCGAGGCCACCGGTAGACTTCCCGCGGCTTTCGGCACCTGTAAGAAACGCTTTATTCTTTCAAATTTGCAAACTTCGATTATGAATGCCCAAATGTACTGATGACTCAAATTTTGATTTGCTTGCAGGTTTCGCATGAGGCGGTACAAACTTTGCACGAGCAGAACCGAGGACTGCGCGTCCTGATTCGCCGCCTCATAGCCGGAGAGGAAGTCGCTATCCGCCGGGAGGGCGAGCCAGTACCTCCTGCTGCTCCTGGTCCTTCTCGACTGAGAGTCGCACCGGTATGCAATTTACCTTCCTTGTGCTTTCAATTTCTTGACTATACCATGTGCTGATTCTTTTTCCTTGTTTGATGATGCAGCCGCCCGTGATTAGAAAGAGGACTCATGATGGGGCTGGCGGTCCTGGAGACACGACGGTGCGACTCGGGCGTTCAAAGCCTGTGGAGGTGAGGCTTGAGGAGGAGAGACCACGGAGGTCGACCCGCCAGAGGGTGGAGGTAGTACCTGAGGGGATAGTTGAGACTACGAGCTCGAGCGATGACAGTGTTGATGATGCCAACTATCCCTCTTCCCGGCAGGAGCGACAGGAGCAGCGACAGGGAGACGAGACTGAGAGCTCGGACGAGACGATGGATGAGGCGGAGTAGTACATAGTAGACATAGAGTAGTTTAGAGTTTTGCCTTTGCTTTTTATCTTTTCTTTTGATTGGGCCTGCGTGCCCCAGTTGCGGATTTCCTTATTGGGCGTTGTGTGCCCTGGTAGTTAGTGATGATGCATGGATTCGATGTTTTGACTTTCATGGATTTGGTTCAGTTTATGCACATGATTTGCACTTTCATTGTTCGTTGTATTACTTCCTGTTTTGATGTACAAACGAACAAACCTGTTGTAGAATGTACACAATTTATCCACCAAACTCTTGAATTCAAACATCCGAGCATAAAGTTTAAAATTCAACCTTTAAGAAAAGCTAACATGTTCGAGAATTTGGACGAAACATGATTATTTGAATTTATGTACAACCGGAAGATGTATCTACATGCCGCACAACTTGACACACTTCTTGCATATAAATAATCATGTGTGACGAATTGCCATGTTACCGCCTTAGCCAAGTCTTAAATGACATAAATGCCCCTGTGATCATCACCATTTAGCAAGGAAACTTCTAGAACCATTTTTGATATGGTGACGGCCGCCATTTCATTGCTTGAATAGGCCGTTGGAACCTCAAAACCTTGTATCTTTGAAGAATTGTCCCGGGAATCGTTCCGACAAGTCACAAATACCTCTTGACATGTGTTTTGATGATTGGATATGGCTAGCAAGGTTTGGAAATAGATTTGAACATTAAATGGCCATTTTAGGCTTTGACCTCCCATTTTTGCGTATCTCGTATCCGTACACGTATCGGCTTGATAACTCGGGGTACGGGACGTTCCGTGAAGTCACAAATGCTCATTGGAACTTGGCTTGGGTGTTAAATGAGGGTTAGGAGGCCTAGAAGAGGTTTCGGGCATCAAACGGGCTATTGTACTGCTGCTGTTTCTGCAGGCCTTGAGCGCTCAATGGGGATTGAGCGCTCAAGCTCATCACCTTGAGCGCTCAATGTGGTTTGAGCGCTCAACTTCACTGGTTTGAGCGCTCAATGTCTGTGCTAGGCAGGCAGACTGTGTTGCTTCCCAATGCATTTTTGGACCCTTTTGCATGGTTTCCTCTGCCCCAAATGTCTTGTTGCTCTGCTATAACATCTTTCAAGCTTTGAACATCACCTTCCCAAGGTCTTTTCACATTTTCCCCACAAATGCCATGCATTTCCAATGCACTTTCAAATTTTCCAACACAAATACTTTGAAAGTATGCAATTGACCATCTTGAAAATGTAATTTTTGACTCCCAATGTTGCATGGCAAATTTATAAGGTTCCACCAAAGTCCCCTATAAATACCATTCATGATCAAGCCTTTCCTACACACCATTTCTACATCAATTCTCATTTCTCACTCCATATATCTTTTTTAACAATTCTTCCTTGCCCCCAATATGGCTGCCCTTGATCCTTCCGTTATCAACACTTGGGTTGCTAGCTTTGAAAACATCGATTGGTTCAATTTCCGAGGTCTTGGCCTTAATGCCCTTCGCCACCTCCACACTTTTCCTATTCGCCAAGACATCTTATGTGCCGCCGTTCGCTGTTGGGATTCGGAACTCCATGTGTTCCGCTTTGGCATGCAAGAACTTTGCCCGACCGTCGAAGAATTTCAAGCATATCTTGGCGGTAATGCTTTCGCCGATCCCGTCATACCGCCCATTCGCCAAAATTACGCCGACATTCTCAGCAGGAAGCTTGGTCTTGGGAATGGTGTTGCGTTCTTTTTGATTCGCAACGAGACTCTCAACATCCTCCGTCTTTTTGCGGATTACGGCCCAACAGGCGACCTTTTAGATTTTACCATTCAGAACAGGCGCATGTTTGCACTTTGCATGTGCCTCTTGGCATTATACTTGTTGGTTCCCCTTGACGGCCATCCCAGTTCTGCCATTGTCGGCGTTGCTGCTCAGATTGAACAGCGGAGGGACGTGGTTCCTTTGGTTTTGGCTGAGACAATCATGGGCTTGGATGCGATTAAGGCTGGTAGGACGAACATGTTTGCCGGGAGTCCGCTTTTGCTTCAGGTTCGGTTTTTTTTTTTTGATTTAGATGTTTTTTGGTTTTGGGAATTTTTGGGGGATTTTTGGTTGTTTGGCTTTGGTTTTGACTTTGACTTGGGCGTTTTGGTTTTGTAGATATGGCTGTGTGACAAGGTTGGACTTTTGAGGGAGCCGGCAGGCGATTGGGTTTACGAGCCTCGGTCTTGGGTGAGCAGGCCATTTGTGCATGACGAGCCTGATGAAGATGAATGGGTCGACTTCTTCAGGTCATTGGAAGAGGATCACATCACTTGGAGATGCCATTGGTTGCCTTTGCCAGACATGACGGCCAATCACATGGGAGACACATGGGTGATTTTGGCGGGACTGCAAGGTTATGCATACTATTTCCCACAGCGCATTCTCCGTCAATACTGCATTCGCCAAGAAGTGGAGTATACAGTTCCTGCTACTTTCAGTCTTCCCATACTCAAACATTCCGTTCTCGAGCGTTATCGTACTTCTTGGAGACACAGGGTTGTTTGGGCTCCTGATCCCTACCCAACTATTCATTTGAATGGACACTACAGAGACTGGATGAGGGAGCAAATGGGGACACGACGCCGAAGAAATTAGCACAATTTGACTTCTGACTCGTTAAGCTGTTTCCCAAAATAAATAGTGCATTTTTTTTTTTTTTTAAGGCTGTAATGCTCAGTTTTACGTAATTGAAGAAGTGATTTGAATAAAATTGAACGATGAAGGGTTTCCCCCTCTTGGTTCATCTAATTCCATATGCTATCTCCTTCGGATATCGTGAAACTGTGGACCAATTTGTCAGATTTGGACCGAACCCCAAGATAGGGTTGCCTACGTATCCTTTTTCAAGGAATCAGGTCATGGCGTAGTTCAGGGAAAGGTTCACTCGGGTATTAACACTCTCCTTTTGTGCTCTGAATTTTGCCTGGTACCGCCTTTCTAGGTTTTCGGTCCAGCGAGCTTCTATTAAATTTTTGCCTTAAATTTTGCCTAGACCGCCCGCTGTGGGTTTTCGGTCTAGCAGGCTCGCTCTAATTTTTGCTTAGGTCGGTTCGCCCTTGCGATTTTCCGCCCAACGAGCATCTCTCAAGGGTAATATCGCTTAAGCTGGTCCAGGTTGACAAGATTGCTGAACTCGTTACCATCCAAATCAAGGATTACCGCTGCTCCACCGTCGAGGATAGTCTTGATGATATATGGTCCCGCCCATTTTGGCCTGAATTTCCCTCGTGGATCAAAAATTGGTGCCCGAATTTCCTTCACCACCATATCTCCTTCAATCAGATCCCTGGATTTTACCTTCTTATTGAATGCTCGGGCAATTCTTCTCTGATATCCCTGAATGTGATTTAATGCCCTTAACCTCCTTTCATCAAATAACATTAATTCCGTGAACCTGTCGCTCAACCAATCAGCCTCATTGATTTCACTTTCTATCATCACCCTTAATGATGGCACTTCAAGCTCAATGGGAAGTACTGCTTCCATACCATAAACCAATGAGTAAGGTGTTGCCCCTGTTGGAGTTCGGATTGAAGTGCGGTACCCCCATAATGCTAATGGTAGCTTCTCATGCCAATCCCTGGATGACTCGATGGTTTTCTCCAAGATGTTCTTGATTGACTTGTTTGCTGCTTCCACTGCCCCATTGGTTTGTGGTCTGTATACTGTTGACTTGTGAACCTGAACATTGAATTCCTCAAGCACCTCTGCTGCTCTTCCTTTGAAATGCACACCATTGTCTGACACGAAGGCATTGGGAACCCCATATCGGTAAATGATGTTTTGCTTAATAAAATGAGCCACTTGTACTGCGGTCAATGTAGCGTAAGAGGCAGACTCCACCCACTTCGTGAAATAATCAATTGCCACCAATATAAACTTGTGTCCGTTCGATGCTGGTGGCGTGATTTTCCCAATCACATCTATCCCCCATACTGAGAAAGGCCAAGGCGTTGCCATTGTATGAAGTTCAGATGGCGGCACATGCATGAGGTTAGCATGGACCTGACATTTATGACATCTCCGCACATACTGCACGCAATCTGTTTCCAAGGTCGACCAAAAATACCCCTGCCTCAGAATCTTCTTTGCCATCATTAATCCACTCATGTGAGGACCACAGATTCCTTCGTGAATTTCCTCCATCACCCTTTTCGTGTCATCACCATGGATGCATAACTTATGCATGCCACAATATGACCTTTTGTATAACCTTCCACCACAGAGGATGTATTGTGATGCTAACCTTTGTAATGCTATTCGATCTTTCTTGTTCGCTCCTTCCGGATATTCTCCTTTCTCAACCAAATTCCAGATATCATGGTACCAAGGCAGACCATCGTCAATTTCGCCAACATTCATGACATATTCATATGCCGGCCTATTCCTTTGCTCAATCATGATTGGTCTCATTCTCACTCCTACGGGCAATTCTACCATGGACGCCAAAGTAGCAAGGGCGTCGGCAAAACTGGTTCTTCATTCTTGGGATATGTGTAAAAGTAACTTGCTCGAATCGATGGATCAGGTCATCGAGGTCTTTGTGGTATGGTTTCAACTTTTCCTCTCGCACTTTCCAATCACCATTGGCTTGAGAAACTACCATATTCGAATCTCCGACCACTTCCAACTTCTTAACCCCGATTTCGAAAGCAGCCTCCATTCCAACAATGCATGCTTCGTATTCTGCTTGATTATTGGTAACTTCGAAATTTAATTTGAATGATAGAGGAATGTGCGGCCCTTCCGGTGAGACCAATAGTATGCCGATCCCGAATCCTCTCTGATTTGCAGCTCCATCAAAGTACAATTTCCAGACATCCTCTGCTACTGTCATAACATGTTCATCGAGAAATTGGAATTCCGTATCTTCTGGCCCTTCGATTGGGTGATCTGCCAAGAATTCTGCCACAGCCCTGCCTTTCACCGATTTTCGCGTTACATAGTTGAGTTCAAACTCGGCCAATAAGAGCAACCACCGTGCCAACTTTCCGGTGAGTGCTGGTTTCTCAAACAGATATTTGAGAGGGTCCATTCGAGAAATCAACACTACCGAATAAGCTAACATGTAGTGCCTTAGCTTTTTAGAGGCCCATACAAGAGCCCAACAAGTTTTCTCTAAAGGGGTGTATCTTTCTTCGGCTCCGACCATCTTCTTGCTTAAATAATACACCGCCTTCTCGATACTTGCTTCACCTTCCTGTGCCAACATGCAACCCATTGCAGACTGTGTTACTGATAGATACAGAATCAGAGGCTTTCCAGGTGTCGGCGGCATCAATACTGGGGGACTTTGAAGATACTGCCGAATTGATTCGAAGGCTTTCTGGCACCTGTCATCCCACTTGAACATCACTCCTTTCTTGAGCAAATGAAACATCGGCTCGCAAGTTGAAGTCAACTTGGCGATGAATCTGCTGATGAACTGAATTTTCCCAAGAAAACTCCGAACCTCTTTTTCTGTCTTCGGCGGCTCCATTTCCAATATCGCCTTGATTTTCGTTGGATCAACTTCAATCCCTCTGGTGGTGATCATAAACCCCAACATTTTCCCTGCGGTGACTCCGAATGTGCACTTCTGCGGATTGAGACGCATTCGGTACTTCCGTATCCTTTCAAAGAACTTGCGTAACGCCGGGAGATGTCCTTCCCTCTCCTTGGCTTTTACGATCATGTCATCCACATATACCTCAACTTCCCTATGCATCATATCATGCAACAAGGTTGTAGCAGCCCGTTGGTAGGTCGACCCAGCGTTCTTTAATCCAAACGGCATGACCCGATAACAGAACGTCCCCCATTCAGTAGTGAAGGTCGTTTTCTCTCGATCTTCTGGTGCCATCAAAAGCTGGTTGTATCCCGAGAAACCATCCATAAATGATAGCAGTGCGTGCCCTGCCGTGTTGTCTACCAGTACATCAATGTGTGGCAAGGGAAAATCATCTTTCGGACTGGCCTTGTTTAAATCCCTGAAATCTACACATACCCTGACTTTTCCATCTTTCTTGGGCACCGGCACAATATTTGCAATCCACTGTGGATATTCAGTTACCATCAAAAAGCCGGCATTGAATTGCTTGGTGACTTCCTCTTTGACTTTTTCAACCCAATCTGGCCTGATTTTTCTCAATTTCTGTTTTACCGGTTTTGCATCGGGATACAGGGGAATTCGATGTTGCACAATTTCAGGATCGATTCCGGGCATATCTGCGTGGGACCAAGCGAAGACATCTTCAAATTCTTTGAGTAAATCGACGAGTAATTCTTGTTCCTTTGAAGATAGCCCGGAACCGATTTGAACCATGCGAGGATTTTCCTCATCTCTCAATTTAACTGAAATAACTTCTTCTTTTATTGGCTGAGCATGCCTTTCATTTTCCCTTTCGATTAGAGACTTAAGTTCTTTGGGTATTTCTCCCTCGAACTCAGTCTCATCATCATCAGGGTCAACACAATTTATTTCGGGAACAGCAAAGTAAGCGAAATCACCATTTATTTCATTAACAAAGCCCCCTGGGGCACAGTACATGGCATCAGACTCAAACTCGAAATAGAAATGACGACGTGGAGGGCCAGGAGGCACAAACTCCGACTCACGGCCAAATTCAAACCCGGACTCAGACTCGAACTCTAACTTAGTGAATGCATTAGTAAATTTTACAACAGGAGTGAAAGTGCAATTCTTGTATTCACCGACTGCATCCACTATCAGCACACTGGGATCATCGAGGGCCTCCTGTCCGAGCATCATCACAGCTGGCTCTTCTTCATCCTTACCTGTCAGACTGACCTCGTCGAACATTGACATCAAGACCCCACCATCCAAAGCCTCCATCCAATCTGCTTTAAGGTCTTTCACCAATTTCTCGACCTTTTCATGTTCATCTTCACTGTCCCAAGCATCGTTAGCAAAGATTTCGAACCCAGGGTGCACCTTTCCGCTTATTTCATTCACAAATGGTTCAGGCTGGTCGTGATAGGGTGTATTTGATCCTTCCCTGACAAAGCGAATCTGACGATTCGCACTGCTGCTTGCTCCATTGGTCTTTTCCCTTTGCATCTCTTTCAGTGTAGGTTCGTATCCCAACCCGAAACGGCCTCGCTGAGAAGGGAATTCTGGAAACTGAGCCACCCCCTGGTGAGTTCGACCCAAGCCGGTGCCTGGCAGATATGACATCCTTCTCATCATCTCAAGAACGGTGGTGCTAATTGAAAAATCATCATCAATACGAAGCGTGAACACACCACCGGATGTATCAAAAGCAAAGCCCCCAAGCTGAACATCGTTCTCATCATGCATAATTTCTAACAAGGGAGCATTATCTTCAGCATGAGGGCGAATGCCTGTGTCTCCGTAGAGAGCAACCGTCCCACTTTCCAAACCAAGCAAAACCTTTTGATGCAAGGTGGATGGAACTGCCATGATATCGGGTCGATGCATCCAAGGACGTCCCAACAGCAAATTGAACGAAGCTGGGATCTCAAGCACATGAAACTCAACTGTCGATTTGAACCCTTCTGCAGCGATTTCCATTTCAACAGTCCCAAGCACATTGCGATGGGTGTTATCATAAGCCCGAACAGTGAGACTAGATGGCGTGAAGTCCTTTGGTTTAAGTCCCAAGCATAAGGCTGTTCGGAGAGGACAAACGTTGAGTGCAGATCCATTATCTATCAACACAACTGGGATCCATTTTCCCATGCACTTCATAGTGACGTGCAACGGTTTGTTGTGGTCAGTTCCCTCAAGCGGTAGATCAGCTTCGGTAAAGGTTACAACATGTTTAGTTGGTTTAGTGGCAATGGTAGGCTTGGTAACAATGGCGGCCATCATGGCCTCGGGGGTGATATCTGGCGCAATTTCCATACAAGATAATGCTTGAGCGAGTTTCTGACGGTGCTCACTGGAGCTCATAAGCAATCCCCAAATGGTAAGAGCGGCTGGGGTTTTCTCAAGTTGTTTCTGAATGGGGTTTTCTTCGTTGGTTGGGGGAGGCTTTGGACGAGGAACACGACTGTTGGCCGTGGAGGTAGCTTGGGATTGGTTGGTTGTTGGGTTAAAGAGATTTTGGAAATCAACTGGGTTAGTGATTGGGTCACTAAGGTTGTTTGGATAGGGCGGTGTGGCTTGGTTATTTTGTGGAGCTGGGTTATTTTGTGGAGCTAGGTTGAAAGGTAGCTGGTTTGTAGTATTTGGCGGGGGGTTGGATGTGTTTCCAGTGAAAATCTGAGGCGGTTGGTAGAACCGACCACTTCGAAGAAGGTGAAGAACCGAGTCGATGTCATCCCCCCATAAATCAGTGTAATCCGTATAAAAATCAACAAGATCCCCTTCCGCCTTTCTCTTTCCCTTTGCAATACTGGCTCCTTCCAAACCCTTGGTAATTCCTTCCACGGTCGCTTCACTCCAAACATCTCCATTTTCCATGGCAGCCTCGTTAACAGCACAGACCTCGTTGTTTCCCACCCACAGCGGTGCTATGCCTTCATTCTGATTGGCCCACATATTTGCTACAACATTTTCTTCCATTTGATGTCCCCAAACATCGGGTAGACCTCCATTCAAAACCATGATGTTGCAGTCCTCCGGGATTTGCACTTGGGGTGCCGGAAGATTTTCATCGACTATGTAATCATAAGGTGTGAACTCTATCCCTTCCGTCATTCGATTTATTGCGTACTCACTCATCATGGAAAAATCAGGACGACCCTCCCATAGTGGTGGCATTGGAAAATATGCTTCTTCAAAGAACATGGGAAGTGTGGATCCATCCAGAGGATCGTTGGGGTCCATGAGCTGCCATTCATTGAGTGTGGGATCCCATTCATCCTCTTGTGCACCATTGGGTGCCTCATTCTCTTCTTGCCAATTCTGTCCTTGTCCTTCTTCCACAGGTTGTTGATTTTGCACCATAGGCAAAGGTTCGAATAGGTTAGGAAGCGCAAATCCATCCAGTGGATCCTCAAACATCGGATCCCAAAGTAGGTTAATCATAGCGCCAAATGGAAGTCCTTCATCAAGCTGTTCATTATGCGGCCAAACTTCTTCATTTGCCATATTGTTGGCCACCATTTGCTCATACACCCGAGCTTCCATAGCCATTATCAAATCACCCCATTCTTGCCATACAGTGGGGTCCAAGTGGATGTCAAGAAAGCATACCTCGTGCTCGATAGGTATTGGTACAATGGGTTTGGGATCCGTTTCGGGTATGATGAACTGGCTTGGGTCAAACGGAGTGGATTTTAGGTCTTTTTGAGTGGGGCTAAAGGTAATTTGACCTATATCGGCATTCCTTTTGTGGGTTGGCAGAGGGTTTGTGAGGATGTTGGGCTTTTCAGTGGGATCTCGGATTTGTTTGTTGTCAATGAGATCTTGAATCTCATGACGCAGGCGCTGGCATCTTTCAGTGGGATGACCGGGTGTCTGGTGAAATATACAGAAGGCGTTAGGGTTATATGTTGGCGGGGGATTTTGCGGAGGTGGAGTTGGCTGAAGAGGTTTGATTTTTCCCTGTTGTACGAGTCGTTCGAAAACAACAGGTAAAGGTAGGGGAAGAGGGGTGAAGACACACCGTCCTCTTTGATTTTGCGGCGGTTGAATTGATTGGATCGGTTGAGATAAGATGGCGTTTATGGGTTCAGCTTTATGGGGTTGGTGATTCATGGTGTTGGATGAGGTACCGGCTGTGTAACTGGGGTTTGCGTATAGGGAAGAGGTGTTACCAATGTAGTTTCGCTTAGGTTTGGGGAATGAGTCTCCTTTCTTCCACATCCCGCTTTGCAGAGCTTCTTCAATCGACAGACCCATCTCAAAGTAGGTTTCAAAGTTATGTGCTTGGGCCATGACCATGTACTGAGCTAAATCGGGTTGAAGGTTCTTGGTTATGATGCGCATCTGGTCCTTGTCACTGGGACGGTCAGTCATTTGCGCGGCCTTCGCTCTCCATCTTTTCACAAAATCTGCGAAAGATTCCCTTTCCTTCATCTTGATGCTTTCAAGCTCTCGAGTGGTGACTTTGAGTTGAACATTATACTCATACTACTGCTTAATGAAAGCAGCCACCATCTCTTCCCAGGTTTGTCTTTTTGAAATGTCGAGGGATAAAAGCCACTGAAGCGCAGGTCCTGTGAGGGTTTCATGAAACATTTGTGCCATGGCAGGCTCGTCAACTTCCTGTAACGAGAGAGAGCTTACATATGCCTGAATATGTCCTCTCGGATCCCCAATCCCATCAAACTTCTCGAAGTCTACATGCTTGAACCTTTTGGGAAGCTTTGCACCTGGGAAGATGCAGAGTTTGTTCATGTCAAAGCCGGTAATGGCTCGCTTCTCACTTTTAGCCACAGATTCTTCCAGAGCTAGCATTTCAGCCAACTGAGGATTTTCAGGGGGAGGAGGCTGTTCCGGATGTTCATCATTAGGAATCTCCTGATCCCGAGCTTCATCATCATGTACTCGCTGCTGCGGTGGGGGGAGTCGACCCTGGATGTTTACCATAATCGCCATCAGTTGAGCGATTCGGGTATCATTTCGGACCCTCTCATCATGCATTTCCTTCCTTAGTCGTTCTAACTCATTTGCGGGGTCTTGTCCCTGTTCATCTGCCATACTTGTCTCGGCCTTTGGTGATAAAGATCTAGACAATCTTTGTCCAGGAGGTCGAGTCCAAACAGGTAAGGTCTTCTTCTTCTTTGCAGGCCCAATGATTCAAGAACTGATTATAAAGCAAAAACCGGACTCAGATGTGTACTCGATGTGTCTACTATGCACAAAATGAATGAATTACAAATGCCCACTATCGTCTCGCCACAACTTAACTCACGGAGTTAGTCTTATTTCTAGCCTTAGGAGTTAGTCTACCGGTTTCGGAACTCACTTAGAATCGTTTGCACAGCAGATTGTATCAACACCACGGGTAAGTCGTTTTACTCGGCAATTGCAGCTTCAACCTATAGCCTAGGTGTTGAAATTGCAATCGTTATCCTTTCCTTGACTATCCGAGACAAAGCAATGAGATGTTGCCATCCAGTTACAATCGATTCTAAGGCTAGTCCGAAACACGGGTGGCCGTTCGGGCACGACCAACACCGGAGGTATCTCAAACTCCGTGGATTTTAAGTCTCCTAGACTACATGTACAATCTTAGGGTTAGTCTACCGGATCTGAATCTCACTTAAGATCATTGCACAGAAGATTTTCCAACACCCCGGGTAGACCATTACTCGGTAGGTTAAACTCCAAATTTTGTTGGAATCAGAGCCAATCACTTTTCTTGATCATCCGAGACAAAGCAATTTGGGTGTTGTAATCCAGATACTAATGACCTTAAGGCTAGTTCAAATCACGGTGGCCGTTCGGGCACGACCAACACCAGAGGTATCTCAAACTCCGTGGATTTTAAGTCTCCTAGACTGTAATTGACAGCTTTGGAAGATTGCCTCAATCCTCAAGTTTTCTTTTTGAGTGATAAATCCTTGATATCGGATGGTCGGATTTGGGAAATCCTGGTCCATACAACTTCCGACAATGATCTAAGATCAGATGCCTAAGGGCGATTGACCCTCCTCGGGCCAAGGTCCCTTAAACCTGTTTAGATCAGTGTTTAGGAATTCGATGATCTAAATTTTCCCACGTCCGGCCGTCCTAAAGGCTATCTCGCAAAAACAACGCGCATATGGAATGCACGATTCATCATCGGTCCGAGGCAACCTTCTACTAACTGTAAAGGCATTAAAACCAAATGGGATATGTACACAGAAAATCTATACAAACGACGCTCGCAGTGACTATATACAATGCAAATGAATGCAACATGGCATGGCGAGAAAAAGCGGTAACACATAGCATGTAAAAAAAAATGGAGCATGTAAACTTAACACACAGGTGGATTACTAAACGTGGGGTTCTATGGTTAATTATATGCAAAGGCCGGTTTTGGTCACTGAGGGTACCCCGGACTCAAAATCAAAATCGTCTCCTACCGTTAAAAACGATAGTGACAATATGATTTATCACGGTCGAGGGCTGCTGGGCATTTCGGGATTCCCTGTCACCGGCAAGCCGGGCAGGATTGCCAAAACACGCCAGCGGGGCTAAGAACCATGCAAATGCAATGCAAAAATTAAACTTCAAACATTTGAAAAATCCCACAAAATATTTTTCAAATTAAACCCACTTTGATTAACACGTATTTCAATAAAATTACACAAGTGCAACAAAAATTGCACAAGTGTAATTAAATAAAATACATATTAATCAATAGTCCCCAGCAGAGTCGCCAGCTTGTGGACAGCCCACCGAGATCGCGCGAAAAAGATTGTGATTGTTTGAGTCGCCACCCGGATTTGAGGTCCGAACCCGAGAAACCGATAAAAATATGACTCGTTGCCCATTGAAAAAGATTTTACTAGTCCTGGCGGAACCAAAGATTTCTCGGATTCGGGGGTTTGGTTACGAGAGGGGAAGGGTTTTACGGCACCCCTTTCGCCCGGTCCGTGAACCGGTCTCTACTCGATATTTTGTGGGATTTTAAAAATGTTTGAAATTTAACTTATTCACGTAAATGGGGAATCGGGGACGGGAATCACATAACAACAAAATATACAAGGGATACGAATTTACGGTGAATGCTTGTGCGCTTGGTCTACATGGATGATGATAATAATAACAACAATTACTACTAATGTCCACAGAAATAAACTACAACAGAAACTATACAATCAATCCCAAGGAATTATGAACATGGGATTTATCACACTGTTTGCAATCTGGATCCCAGAATGGGGATTGAGCGCTCAAGGGTGATGACTTGAGCGCTCAACCCTCATTCCCCCCACACATCTTCCTTGCTAGTTTTTCATGTTTGATGATATTTTAAGACTTTTAACCACTACAGAAACATTACACAAGTATCACCTCGCTTCAGAAATCACCGGAAGATGTTAAAAACATACTTGCTTTCGAACCAGTTTGAGCGCTCAAGGCTCATGGATTGAGCGCTCAAACCAATTTTGAAAGAGAGAGAGGGATTCTGATCACAAACGCTGTACTAACAACTCATACACACCAACAAGGAATTAAACCATAATCCATCGTCAGAACTACTGGAAAATTGCAATTAAGCCAAGAACAGTTTGAGCGCTCAAAGATTTGACCTTGAGCGCTCAAGCCATTACATGGCTTTCTAATTTTTGACCTTCAAACAGATTTCAATACCTCCTCAGGATCAAAAAAAGGCATAGAATAAAGTTTCAAGAGGTTAGACAGCCACTGTTTTGCAGTCAAATATAAGAAATTTGAAGATTTTGATCTTTGATCACCATAAAATGGTTAATTTACATTCATGCATGTAGTTTTGGTGTAGAAATAAACTGTTTTGAGAGTTACATGAACGCAATTAACTCTTAAATAATGATCAAAACCAAAAGAAAGCTCGGAAATTAGCAAAACAGGAACTTGTTCAGAATTGGGCTTGAGCGCTCAAGGCCAGAGGCTTGAGCGCTCAAACCCTGTTGTAACTGCAGATTTGAAAAATGTTTTTGAACAACTTTCAGACCTTTGTGAGTTCAATGCAAGTATAGAGAACTTGCTTGAACTCACTGGTCTTCCTCAGATGGGCCAAAACAGCGAATACATCACATGTTTTACTACCTTTTGGAAAATGCTTGTGATTTGAACTTGATTCTGGGCTTTGGGATGATGATTGTGGATGTTTTTGGCTTATACTCTGGACGAATTGAACAATGTAGGTGGTTGATTGATGATCAAGAACCGAATTTCTGGGTTTGATGAGAGGTTTTTTAAGTGGTTTTGATGGTGGAAGAGTGGTTTTGTAGAGAGAGAGAAAGAAGATTGGTTTTCTGGTGGAATCAGAAGGTGAGGAGTGTGAGTGTTCGTCCTCCAAAACCAGGGGTGTTAGATGGTTTTTATAGAGTGAGTGGGAGGGAAAAGAAGAGAGAGAAAGAGTGGGTTTATGTATTTAGGAGTATTTTTGGTGTATTTTTGGAGTTAGTGGAGTACATTATACGTATAAGGATCGTATAAGGATCGTCCCCAGACGCTCCCATGCAGGAAATCTCATGATGAGATACTCTGCAAGTTGCTGACTGGATCAGAGTTGAGCGCTCAAAGCCATGGGCTTGAGCGCTCAAGGTGCTTCTCAAGGGTTTGAGCGCTCAAGGCCATGGGCTTGAGCGCTCAAGGCTATGGATGGCAATTTGCTGGCTTGGCTTGGTTCAACAGTGCTTGGGTTGGTTTGGAACATTTTGATTGTTTAGGTGGTGTTTGGTTGATTTTGATCAAATTCAAATCATTCTTACAAGTTCCAGGTAATCGGTCCGTTTCATCATCGGGGATGCTCGAGCGTATCTCGGGTTCAAAATTGGGATGTCCACACCACCCTTACTTAGAGGGATTGAATCACACCACATATAAACTCACCTTGTGAGAGAGAGAACCCAATCCACTGTGTTGTCAGTTATGATTTTGTTCTTCTATTACTAGGTAGAGTTTGAATTACCCATTATCTTTGGGAGGTTGTAAACTAGTATGCATGTACCAGTATTGAACCGGTCTGCGTGTATCGGTATTGTGAGTTTTGTGAATTGGTCTGCGTGTACCAATGTGAGAAGTTTATTATCTGGTCTGCGTGTACCAGAGGATTTGTTGTAAAGGGGTGTTGGCTCGTGTGAAATCCAACTCAGGTGTAAGTACTGAGAACATAGTGGATACCGGTGAGTGTTCAGGTGAACATCACTGATGAGTGTACTGAGCAGTTAGCCGAACCACTATAAAAATCTTTTGTCTCATCTCTTGATTATTTTCAGTACTTCATAGTATTAATTATCCGTTTAATTTGCTAATCTTTCTACTTGCAAAAGAAAAATTGAGTATTACGGAATTCAAACCTATTCACCCCCCTCTAGGTTGGAATATCTGTTAGAAAAATTATAGTGACAATCCAAATTCCAAAGAACAATTTTGTTAATAGCAGTGAATGAAAATTACTTGAATAGAAATGTAATACAATTAACAGACACAAAAAATGTTATACAAATAGTAGATCGAAAATTGGAAGGCCGAGTCGTGTGAAATCACACTCTCCTTACAAAGATGTACCGCCTACCGTAGGTGTTGTAGGATGAACCGACATCTTCGTCCCAAGATAAAACGGCTAGTACACAACCACCGAACACCACCGTTGGTAGCCTTGGCAAACTGACTGGCGTCTACCTCTCTCTCTTAAAGACTATTTTCAAAGCTTGGATGTTAAACGAATTTCTGGTGCCAAAACCAAAGGCCAAAGCTGCCTTTATATAGCTTAAGAAGGAGCTGAAAACTTGAATACGAGATTAATGGGGGAGCATCCCTATTCAATAGCCAAAATGACTTATGCTAGTCAATTCTAAAATCGTAACAGCCATCTTCAAGTTGAATTTGAATAGGGATATGAATTCTGCCATAACCATGACTTCCATGAGGGAAGTTACCCAGCGTTAATTACGTAACGTTTGAATCCGTGGGGTTGACCCGGTTTCCTCGGGAGACCCTCCGAGTGTCCCGGTTTCATTCACAAATTTCCAACAATATCAAATAAGATGTAAATTTACCAAAATCAAAGCTCTCAAATGAAATATAACTAAACTTCTTCTTCTTAGCCAACTCAAATGTAGTGTTATCATATAGAGTAACTTGAAATACTTACTACATGATGATTATACACATACAAGAATCATCTTCAAATGCATCATGGAACTGACAGTCTGACAAATTAATTTAGGAATGTTAGGCCCAACCGGAAGAGCCTGTGAAAATTAAAGACCGAGTGGCTGACAGTTAGACAGATCTTTTTGCATAATTTTCAACAAAACCCAGAAGTCTCAAGTAACAACTTTTATGGAAGAAAACCAAATCCAACTTGATCCTTTAAACATTTCAATAGGGTTGAGTAAAAAGGTGATCATATGAAATTTGGCGAAGGATTCGGTTCCAATTTTTAATCTCACGAGAAAGAAAACATGGAAGAGCCTACTTTCTGCGTGGAGTCGTCAAACATTTTCCATATTTGCTATTGATCTTTAAGGCTTTCTCATATGTGAATAACATAAATACGAACGGCTTTGAAGGGCAGAGGAAATTAAAGTCGGGGTGGGGTGCCAAGCTAATCCTCTAAGCCCCTGGATTTCATAGTAACAATCCCACACACACCATTGTTTTTGGAAGCCTTATTTGAGTGCTGGTGTTCAAGGCGACAAACTATTATTGTGCCTATACCATTTCGATCGATGATCAGAAAAACAAACGGCAAATGAACATCTTAATTTCTCAACAAATCATCTAGAGTGTAGGAAAACCCAAAAATTGGAATGGCACTCACACAAATAAATAAGCTGCCATACACTTATTCATAAATCGACTGGAAAATATCACAACAAAGACATATACTTCTCTCAGTTTATTTAGCACGAATTTTTGGAAACTTATACCAAAAAATCATAGCTTCGAAACAGGGTTCTTTGGCGTCTGGAAATTTGGAAAACTGATGCATAAAAACTTTGTAATTGTAGCAGGTGCGGGGTCATAATATTCGTGGAATCATGTGGTAGAACGAAAGAGGGTGGGGAATATACACAAGTTTCTGCATATTTTCAACTAGGCATTTAGAATTTTTACCATGGGATTCGGCTCTATTTGTTACTTATATGGTGAGTGATGGTGCTCATTCTTTGCTCTTCTTTTTATTGCATTCAAATTTGATGATGGATTTTCCTAAGCAATCAACGCTTTGAAGTTGGTAGTAATGATTTGGAGCTAACACGGATGGGGAAAAAACACACATAGATCTGATTGACAAGAAGAAACAGCACACCACTAAAGCAACATGGGAAAAAATTGAATTAAAAGATCAAGTACACCCATATGATTGCAGTTGGTAAATACACAATTTGCGGGAGGAATAACGGCGGCCACGAGAGACATCAAAAACCCTAATTCCGATTGATTGGATCGCATCCCTACTTCCTCTTTCCATCACAATCACGGACCCTGCTCTTTCCGGGACCGGCAGCGGCGGCGGTGAGAGAGAGAACTGCACCGCCTCTATGAAGAATCGATGGTAGTGCTCGTGGAGAGAGAGAGAGAGAGAGAGAGAGAGAGAGAGAGAGAGAGAGAGAGAGAGAGGCAAAAAAGGTCGGAAGATTGTCCTCTCTCTCTGAATCCAGATATTTATGGGATTCACATCTAATAACCAGAAGATTTCAATTTGAACAGGTTTTCCTCTGCTGCTAGCTTGGCCCAAAGACAATATACCCAATAACAGGACAAAGAAGGAACCAAAAGCTGGGGTGGAACAATAAGGGGGGAAAAGTGACAACGAAACAAGGTTTTGGAGCGAAAGAAAAACGGTAAGATTTTGTAGACACCCCAATTTTGAACCCGAGATACGCTCGTGCATCTCCGATGATGAAATGGATCAATCATAATTACCTGGAACTTGTGAGAATGATTTGAATTTGATCAAAACCAACCAAGCACCACCCAAACAATCAAAATGTGCCAAACCAACCCAAGCACTGCCAAATCAAGCCAAGCCAGCAAACTGCCATCCATAGCCTTGAGCGCTCAAGCCCATGGCTTTGAGCGCTCAAACCCCTGAGGAGCACCTTGAGCGCTCAAGCCCACGGCTTTGAGCGCTCAACTCTGGTCCAGTCAGCAACTTGCAGAGTATCTCATCATGAGATTTCCTGCATGGGAGCGTCTGGGGTTGATCTTATACGATCTCTATACGTATAATACACCCCACTAAGTCCTAAAATACGCCTAAAATGCTTCTAAATACACAAACCCACTTCTCTCTCTCTCCTTTCTTCCCTCCCACTCACTCTATAAAACCACCCACTACCCCCTGGTTTGGAGGAGGAGCTCTCATACCCCTCACCTTCGGTTTCCATCAGAAAACCACTCCTCTCTCTCTCTCTCAACAAAACCATTCTTTTACCATCAAAACCACCTACAATACCATTCATCAAACCCAGAAATTCGACCCTTGATCATCGATCAACCACCTACATTGTTCAATTCGTCCAGAATACAAGCCAAAAACATCCACAATCAACCTCTCAAAGCCCAGAATCAAGCTCAAGTCACAAACATCTTCCAAAAGGTAGTAAAACATGTGATGAACTCACTGTTTTGATCCTTCTGAGGAAGGCTAGTGAGTTTAAGCAAGTTCTTTATACTTGCATTGAACTCACAAAGGTCTGAAAGTTGCTTAAAAACCTTTTTCAAATCTGCAGTTACAACAGGTTTGAGCGCTCAAGCCTCTGGCCTTGAGCGCTCAAACCCAGTACTGAATAAGCTTCTGTTTTGTTAACTTCTAAGCTTTCTTTTGGTTTTGATCATTATTTAAAAGTTAATTTCGTTCATGTAACTCTCAAAGCAGTTTATTTCCACACCAAAACTACATGCATGAATGTAAATTAACCATTTTATAGTGATCAAACATCAAAAACTTCAAATTTCTTATATTTGACTGCAAAATAGTGGCTGTCTGTCCTTTTGAAACTTTATTTTATGCCTTTGGTGGTCCTGAGGAAGTATTGAAATCAGTTTAAAGGTCAAAAATTGGAAAGCCATGTTATGGTTTGAGCGCTCAAGGTCAGATCTTTGAGCGCTCAAACTGTTCTTGGCTTATTTGTAATTTTCCAGCAATTTGGATGATGGCTTATGGTTTAATTCTTTGTTGGTATATATAAGTTGTCAGAGTAGCGTTTGTGATCTGAATCCCTCTCTCTTGCAAAATTGGTTTGAGCGCTCAATCCATTAGCCTTGAGCGCTCAAACTGGTTCTAAAGCAAGTATGTTTTAAACATTTTCTGGTGATTTCTAAAGTGAGGTGATACTTTTGTGATGTTTCTGTAGTGGTTCAAAGTCTTAAAGTATCATCAAACGTTAAAAATCAGCAAGGAAAATGTGTGGGTGGAATGAGGGTTGAGCGCTCAAGTCATCACCCTTGAGCGCTCAATCCCCATTCTGGAATCCAGATTGCAAATAGTTTGATAAGTCTCATGTTCATAATTTCTTAAGTTATTGTATGATTTCTGTTGTAATTTACTTCTGTGGACATTTGTAGTTTCGTGTTCATCATCCATGTAGATCGCATGCACAAGCATCCACTGTAAAATCGCATCCCTTGTATATTTTGTTATTATGTGATTCCTGTCCCCGATTCCCCATTTATGTGAATAAATCAAATTTTAAACATTTCCAAAATCCCACAAAATGTTGAGTAGAGACCGGTTCACGGACCGGGCGAGAGGGGTGCCGTAAAACCCTTCCCCTCTCGTAACCAAACCCCCGAATCCGAGAAATCTTTGGTTCCGCCATGATCAGTGAAATCTTTTTCAAATGGGCAAACAAGTCATGTTTATTTTTGATCGGTTTCTCGGGTTCGGACCTCAAATCCGGGTGGCGACTCTAACAATCACAATCTTTTCGAACAATCCCGGTGGGCCATCCACAAGCTGGCGACTCCGCTGGGGACATTGGTTAATATATATTTTATTTAATTACACTTGTGTAATTTTATTAAAATACGTGTTAATCAAAGCGGGTTTAATTCGAAAAATATTTTGTGGGATTTTTCAAATGTTTGAAATTTAATTTTTGCATTACATTTGCATTGTTCTTAACCCCGCTGGCGTGTTTTGGCAATCCTGCCCGACTTGCCGGTGACAGGGAATCCCGAAATGCCCAGCAGCTCTCGACCGTGATAAATCACATTGTCACTATCGTTTTTAACGGTAGGAGACGATTTTGATTTTGAGTCCGGGGTACCCTCAGTGACCAAAACCGGCCTTTGCATATAATTAACCATAGAACCCCACGTTTAGCAATTCACCTGTGTGTTAGGTATACGTGCTCCATTTTGTTACATGCTATGTGTTGCCGCTTTTTCTCGCCATGCCATGTTGCATTCATACATTCGCATTGTATATAGTCACTGCGAGCGTCGTTTGTATAAGTTTTCTGTGTACATATCCCATTTGGTTTTAATGCCTTTACAGTTAGTAGAAGGTTGCCTTGGCCCGATGATGAATCGTGCATTCCATATGCGCGTTGTTTTTGCGAGATAGCCTTTAGGACGGCCGGACGTGGGAAAATTTGGATCATCGAATTCCTAAACACTGATCTAAACAGGTTTAAGGGACCTTGGCCCGAGGAGGGTCAATCGCCCTTAGGCATCTGATCTTAGATCATTGTCGGAAGTTGTATGGACCAGAATTTCCCAAATCCGACCATCCGATATCAAGGACTTATTACTCGAAAAGAAAACTTGAGGATTGAGGCAATCTTCCAAAGCTGTCAATTTTTAGTCCAGGAGACTTAAAATCCACGGAGTTTGAGATACCTCCGGTGTTGGTCGTGCCCGAACGGCCACCGTGATTTGAACTAGCCTTAAGATCATTGATATCTGGATTACAACATCCAAATTGCTTTGTCTCGGATGATCAAGAAAAGTGATTGGCTCTGATTCCAACAAGTTTGGAGTTTAACCTGCCGAGTAATGGTCTACCCGGGGTGTTGGAAAATCTTCTGTGCAATGATCTTAAGTGAGATTCGGATCCGGTAGACTAACCCTAAGATTGTACATGTAGTCTAGGAGACTTAAAATCCACGGAGTTTGAGATACCTCCGGTGTTGGTCGTGCCCGAACGGCCGCCCGTGTTTCGGACTAGCCTTAGAATCGATTGTAACTGGATGGCAACATCTCATTGCTTTGTCTCGGATGGTTAAGAAAAGTGCTACGGCGTCAACATTTAGGCTTAGGTTGAAACGCCGTACTCACCGAGTAATGACTTACCCGTGGTGTTGATACAATCTGCTGTGCAAACGATTCTAAGTGAGTTCCGAAACCGGTAGACTAATTCCTAAGACTAGAAATAAGACTAACTCCGTGAGTTAAGTTGTGGCGAGACGATAGTGAGCATTCATAATTCATTCATTTTGTGCATAGTAGACACATCGAGTACACATCTGAGTCCGGTTTTTGCTTTATAATCAGTTCTTGAATCATTGGGCCTGCAAAGAAGAAGAAGACCTTACCTGTTTGGACTCGACCTCCTGGACAAAGATTGTCTAGATCTTTATCACCAAAGGCCGAGACAAGTATGGCAGAAGAACAGGGACAAGACCCCCCAAATGAGTTTGAACGACTGAGGAAGGAAATGCATGATGAGAGGGTCCGAAATGATACCCGAATCGCTCAACTGATGGCGATTATGGTAAACATCCAGGGTCGACTTCCCCCACCGCAGCAGCGAGTACATGATGATGAAGCTCGGGATCAGGAGATTCCCAATGATGAACATCCGGAACAGCCTCCTCCCCCTGAAAATCCCCAGCTGGCTGAAATGCTAGCTAAAATACTTAAGCTGGAAGAATCTGTGGCTAAAAGTGAAAAGCGAGCCATTACCGGCTTTGACATGAACAAACTCTGCATCTTCCCAGGCGCAAAGCTTCCCAAGAGGTTCAAGCATGTAGACTTCGAAAAGTTTGATGGGACTGGGGATCCAAGAGGACATATTCAGGCATATGTAAGCTCCCTCTCATTGCAAGAAGTCGATGAGCCTGCCATGGCACAAATGTTTCATGAAACTCTCACAGGGCCTGCACTCCAGTGGCTCTTATCCCTTGACATTTCGAAGAGACAAACTTGGGAAGAGATGGTGGCTGCTTTCATTAAGCAGTATGAGTATAATGTTCAGCTTAAAGTCACCACTCGAGAGCTTGAGAGCATCAAGATGAAGGAAAGGGAATCTTTCGCAGATTTTGTGAAAAGATGGAGAGCAAAGGCCGCGCAAATGACTGACCGTCCCAGTGACAAGGACCAGATGCGCATCATAACCAAGAACCTTCAACCTGATTTGGCTCAGTACATGGTCATGGCCCAAGCACATAACTTTGAAACCTACTTTGAGATGGGTCTGTCGATTGAAGAAGCTCTACAAAGCGGGATGCTAAAGAAAGGAGACTCATTCCCCAAACCAAAGCGAAACTACATCGGTAACACCTCTTCCCTGTATGCAAACCCCAGTTACACAGCCGGTACCTCATCCAACACCATGAATCACCAATCCCATAAAGCTGAACCCATAAACGCCATCTTATCTCAACCAATCCAATCAATTCAACCGCCGCAAAATCAAAGAGGACGGCATATCTTCACCCCTCTTCCCCTACCTTTACCTGTTGTTTTCGAACGACTCGTACAACAGGGAAAAATCAAACATCTTCAGCCAACTCCACCTCCACAAAATCCCCCGCCAACATATAACCCAAACGCCTTCTGTATATTTCACCAGACACCCGGTCATCCCACTGAAAGATGCCAGCGCCTGCGTCATGAGATTCAAGATCTCATTGACAACAAACAAATCCGAGATCCCACTGAAAAGCCCAATATCCTCACAAACCCTCTGCCAACCCACAAAAGGAATGCTGACATAGGTCAAATTACCTTTAGCTCCACTCCAAGAGACCTAAAATCCACTCCGTTTGACCCAAGCCAGTTCATCCTACCCGAAACAGACCCCAAGCCCATTGTGCCAATACCTGTTGAGCACGAGGTATGCTTTCTAGACATCCACTTGGACCCCACTGTGTGGCAAGAATGGGGTGATTTGATAATGGTTATGGAAGCTCGGGAGTATGAGCAGATGGTGGCCAACAATGTGGCAAATGAAGAAGTTTGGCCGCATAATGAACAGCTTAATGAAGGACTTCCATTTGGCGCAATGATTAACCTACTTTGGGATCCGATGTTTGAGGATCCACTGGATGGATTTGCGCTTCCCAACCTATTTGAACCATTGCCTATGCTACAAGATCAACAACCTGTGGAAGAAGGACAAGAACAAAATTGGCAAGAAGAGAATGGGGCACCCGATGGTGCACAAGAAGATGAATGGGACCCCACACCTAATGAATGGCAGCTCATGGACCCTAACGACCCACTGGATGGATCCACACTTCCCATGTTCTTCGAAGAAGCATATTTTCCAATGCCACCACTATGGGAGGGTCGCCCTGATTTTTCCATGATGAGTGAGTACGCAATAAATCGAATGACGGAAGGGATAGAGTTCACACCTTATGACTACATAGTTGATGAAAACCTTCCGGTACCCCGAGTGCAAGTCCCGGAGGACTGCAACATCATGGTTTTAAATGGAGGTCTACCCGATGTTTGGGGACAGCAAATGGAAGAAAATGTTGTAGCAAATATGTGGGCCAATCAGAATGAAGGCATAGCACCGCTGTGGGTTGGAAACAATGAGGTTTGGGCTGTTAACGAGGCTGCCATGGAAAATGGAGATGTTTGGAGTGAAGCGACTGTGGAAGGAATTACCAAGGGTTTGGAAGGAGCCAGTATTGCAAAGGGAAAGAGAAAGGCGGAAGGGGATCTTGTCGATTTCTACACAGATTACACTGATTTATGGGGGGATGACATCGACTCGGTTCTTCATCTTCTTCGGAGTGGTCGGTTTTATCAACCACCTCAGAGGTTCACCGGAAACACTTCCAATCCACCGCCGAATACTACAAACCAGCTACCATTCAACCTAGCTCCACAAAACAACCCAGCTCCACAAAATAACCCAACTCCACAAAATAACCTAGCCACACCACCCTATCCAAACAACCTTAGTGACCCAATCGCTAACCCAGCTGATTTCCAAAACCTCTTTAACCCAACAACCAACCAATCCCAAGCTACCTCTACGGCCAACAGTCGTGTTCCTCGTCCGAAGCCTCTGCCAACCATCGAAGAAAATCCCATCCAGAAACAACTTGAGAAAACCCCAGCCGCTCTTACCATTTGGGGATTGCTTATGAGTTCCAGTGAGCATCGTCAGAAGCTCGCTCAAACATTATCTTGCATGGAAATTGCGCCTGATATCACCCCTGAGGCCATGATGGCTGCCATTGTCACCAAGCCTACCATTGCCACTAAGCCGACTAAACATGTTGTAACCTTTACCGAAGCTGACCTGCCACTCGAGGGAACTGACCACAATAAGCCTTTGCATGTCACCATGAAGTGCATGGGGAAATGGATCCCGGTTGTATTAATAGACAATGGATCAGCGCTCAATGTATGCCTTCTTCGAACGGCTTTATGTTTGGGACTTAAACCAAAGGATTTCACGCCATCTAGTCTCACTGTTCGGGCTTATGATAACACCCGTCGCAATGTGCTTGGGACTGTTGAAATGGAGATTGCTGCAGAGGGGTTTAAATCAACAGTTGAGTTTCATGTGCTTGAGATCCCAGCTTCGTTCAATTTGTTGTTGGGACGTCCTTGGATGCATCGATCTGATATCATGGCAGTTCCATCCACCTTGCATCAAAAGGTTTTGCTCGGTTTGGAAAGTGGGACAGTTGCCCTCTACGGAGATACAGGCATTCGCCCTCATGCTGAAGACAATGCTCCCTTGTTAGAAATTATGCATGATGAGAATGATGTTCAGCTTGGAGGCTTTGCTTTCGATACGTCCGGTGGTGTGTTTACGCTTCGTATTGATGATGATTTTTCAATCAGCACCACAGCTCTCGAGATGATGAGAAGAATGTCTTATCTGCCAGGCACGGGCTTGGGACGAACTCACCAGGGGGTGGCTCAGTTTCCAGAATTCCCTTCTCAGCGAGGCCGTTTCGGGTTGGGATACGAACCTACACTGAAAGAGATGCAAAGGGGGAAGACCAATGGAGTGAGTAGCAGTGCAAACCGTCATATTCGCTTTGTCAGGGAAGGATCGAATGCACCCTATCGCAGCCAGCCTGAGCCGTTTGTGAATGAAATAAGTGGAAAGGTGCACCCTGGGTTTGAAATCTTTGCTAACGATGCTTGGGACAGCGAAGATGAACATGAAAAGGTCGAGAAATTGGTGAAAGACCTTAAAGCAGATTGGATGGAGGCTTTGGATGGTGGGGTCTTGATGTCAATGTTCGACGAGGTCAGTCTGACAGGTAAGGATGAAGAAGAGCCAGCTGTGATGATGCTCGGACAGGAGGTCCTCGATGATCCCAGTGTGCTGATAGTGGATGCAGTCGGTGAATACAAGAATTGCACTTTCACTCCTGTTGTAAAATTTACTAATGCATTCACTAAGTTAGAGTTCGAGTCCGAGTCCGGGTTTGAATTTGGCTGTGAGTCGGAGTTTGTGCCTCTTGGCCCTCCACGTCGTCATTTCTATTTCGAGTTTGAGTCTGATGCCATGTATTGTGCCCCAGAGGGCTTTGTTAATGAAATAAATGGTGATTTCGCTTACTTTGCGGTTCCCGAAATAAATTATGTTGACCCTGACAATGATGAGACTGAGTTCGAGGGAGAAATACCCAAAGAACTCAAGTCTCTAATCGAAAGGGAAAATGAAAAGCATGCTCAGCCAATAAAAGAAGAAGTTATTTCAGTTAAATTGAGAGATGAGGAGAATCCTCGCATGGTTCAAATCGGTTCCGGGCTATCTACTGAGGAACAAGAATTACTCGTCAATTTACTCAAAGAATTTGAAGATGTCTTCGCTTGGTCCCACGCAGATATGCCCGGAATCGATCCTGAAATTGTGCAACATCGAATTCCCCTGTATCCTGATGCAAAACCGGTAAAACAGAAATTGAGAAAAATCAGGCCAGATTGGGTTGAAAAAGTCAAAGAGGAAGTCACCAAGCAATTCAATGCCGGCTTTTTTATGGTAACTGAATATCCACAGTGGGTTGCAAATATTGTGCCGGTACCCAAGAAAGATGGAAAAGTCAGGGTATGTGTAGATTTCAGGGATTTAAACAAGGCCAGTCCGAAAGATGATTTTCCCTTACCGCACATTGATGTACTGGTAGACAATACGGCAGGGCACTGCTATCATTTATGGATGGTTTTTCGGGATACAATCAGATTTTGATGGCACCAGAAGATCGAGAGAAAACGACCTTCACCACTGAATGGGGGACGTTCTGTTATCGGGTCATGCCGTTTGGATTAAAGAACGCGGGGTCGACTTACCAACGGGCTGCAACAACTTTGTTGCATGATATGATGCATAGAGAAGTTGAGGTATATGTGGATGACATGATTGTAAAAGCCAAGGAAAGGGAAGGACATCTCCCGGCGTTACGCAAGTTCTTTGAAAGGATACGGAAGTACCGAATGCGGCTCAATCCGCAGAAGTGCACATTCGGAGACACCGCAAGGAAAATGTTGGGGTTTATGATCACTACCCGAGGGATCGAAGTTGATCCAACGAAGATCAAGGCAATATTAGAAATGGAGCCACCAAAGACAGAGAAAGAGGTTCGAAGTTTTCTTGGGAAAATTCAGTTCATCAGCAGATTCATCGCCAAGTTGACTTCAACTTGCGAGCCGATGTTTCATTTGCTCAAGAAAGGAGTGTTGTTCAAATGGGATGACAGGTGCCAAAAAGCCTTCGAATCAATTCGGCAGTATCTTCAAAGTCCCCCAGTATTGATGCCGCCGACACCTGGAAAGCCGCTGATTCTGTATTTATCAGTAACACAGTCTGCAATGGGTTGCATGTTGGCACAGGAAGGTGAAGCAGGTATCGAGAAGGCAGTGTATTATTTAAGTAAGAAAATGGTCGGAGCCGAAGAAAGATACACCCCTTTGGAGAAGACTTGTTGGGCTCTTGTATGGGCCTCTAAAAAGCTTAGGCATTACATGTTAGCTTATTCGGTAGTGTTGATTTCTCGGATGGACCCTCTCAAATATCTGTTCGAGAAACCGGCACTCACTGGGAAGTTGGCACGGTGGTTGCTCTTATTGGCCGAGTTTGAACTCAAGTATGTAACGCGAAAATCGGTGAAAGGCAGGGCTGTGGCAGAATTCTTGGCAGATCATCCAATCGAAGGGCCAGAAGATACGGAATTCCAATTTCCCGATGAACACGTTATGACAGTGACAGAGGATGTTTGGAAATTGTACTTCGATGGAGCTGCAAATTAGAGAGGATTCGGGATCGGCATACTATTGGTCTCACCAGAAGGGCCGCACATTCCTTTATCTTTCAAGTTAAATTTTGAAGTTACCAATAATCAAGCAGAATATGAGGCATGCATTGTTGGAATGGAGGCTGCTTTCGAAATTGGGGTTAAGAAGTTGGAAGTGGTCGGAGATTCGAATCTGGTAGTTTCTCAAGCCAATGGTGATTGGAAAGTGCGAGAGGAAAAGTTGAAACCATACCACAAAGACCTCGATGACCTGATCCATCGATTCGAGCAAGTTACTTTTACACATATCCCGAGAATGAAGAACCAGTTTGCTGACGCTCTTGCTACTTTGGCATCCATGGTAGAATTGCCCGTGGGAGTGAGAATGAGACCAATCATGATTGAGCAAAGGAATAGGCCGGCATATGAATATGTGATGAATGTTGGCGAAATTGATGATGGTCTGCCTTGGTACCATGATATCTGGAATTTGGTTGAGAAAGGAGAATATCCAGAAGGAGCAAACAAGAAAGATCGAATAGCATTACAAAGGTTAGCTTCACAATACATCCTCTGCGGTGGAAGGTTATACAAAAGGTCGTATTGTGGCATGCATAAGTTGTGCATCTATGGTGATGACACGAAAAGGGTGATGGAGGAAATTCACGAAGGAATCTGTGGTCCTCACATGAGCGGATTAATGATGGCAAAGAAGATTCTGAGGCAGGGGTATTTTTGGTCAACCTTGGAAACAGATTGCGTGCAGTATGTGCGGAGATGCCATAAGTGTCAGGTCCACGCTAACCTCATGCATGTGCCACCATCTGAACTTCATACAATGGCAACGCCTTGGCCTTTCTCAGTATGGGGGATAGATGTAATTGGGAAAATCACGCCACCAGCATCGAACGGACACAAGTTTATATTGGTGGCAATTGATTATTTCACGAAGTGGGTGGAGTCGGCCTCTTACGCTACATTGACCGCAGTACAAGTGGCTCATTTCATTAAGCAAAACATCATCTACCGATACGGGGTTCCTAATGCCTTCGTGTCAGACAATGGTGTGCATTTCAAAGGAAGAGCAGCAGAGGTGCTTGAGGAATTCAATGTTCAGGTTCACAAGTCAACAGTATACAGACCACAAACCAATGGGGCAGTAGAAGCAGCAAACAAGTCAATCAAGAACATCTTGGAGAAAACCATCGAGTCATCCAGGGATTGGCATGAGAAGCTACCATTAGCATTATGGGGGTACCGCACTTCGATCCGAACTCCAACAGGGGCAACACCCTATTCACTGGTTTATGGAATGGAAGCAGTACTTCCTATTCAGCTCGAAGTACCATCCCTGAGGGTGATGATAGAAAGTGAGATTAATGAAGCCGATTGGTTGAGCGACAGGTTCGCAGAGCTAATGTTGTTTGATGAAAGGAGGTTGCGGGCATTGTATCACATTCAGGGATATCAGAGAAGAATTGCCCGCGCATTCAACAAAAAGGTGAAGTCCAGGGATCTGATTGAAGGGGATATGGTGGTGAAGGAAATTCGGGCACCAATATTCGATCCGCGGGGAAAATTCAGGCCAAAATGGGCAGGACCATACATCATCAAGACTATCCTCGACGGTGGAGCAGCAGTGATCCTTGATTTGGATGGTAACGAGTTCAGCAATCTTGTCAACTTGGACCAACTCAAGCGATATTACCCCTGAGAGATGCTCGTTGGGCGGAAAATCGCAAGGGCGAACCGACCCAAGCAAAAATCAGAGCAAGCCTGCTAGTCTGAAAACCCACACTGGGCAGTCTAGGAAAAATTTAAGGCGAAAAATTCAAAAGAAGCTCGCTGGACCGAAAACCTGAAAAGGCGGTACCAGGCAAAACTTAGAGCACTAAAAGGAGAGTGTTAATACCCGAGTGAACCTTTCCCTGAACTACGCCATGACCTGATTCCTTGAAAAGGGATACGTAGGCAACCCTATCTTGGGGTTCGGTCTAAATCTGATGAGTTGGCCCGCAGTTTTGCAATATTCGAAGGAGATAGCATATGGAACTAGATGAACCAAGAGGGGGAAACCCTTCATTGTTCAATTTTATTCAAATCACTTCTTCGATTACATAAGCTGAGCATAAAAAATAAAAATAAAAAAAAAAAAAAAAACACCATTTATTTTGGGAAACAGCCTAGTGGGTCGGAAAGAAAGTTGCGCTAATTCCTTCAGCATATGGCCCTCATCTGCATTCTCATCCAATCTCTGTAGTGTCCATTCAAATGAATAGTTGGGTAGGGATCAGGAGCCCAAACAACCCTGTGCCTCCAAGAAGTACGATAGCGCTCAAGAACGGAATGTTTGAATGTGGGAAGGATGAAAGTAGCAGGAACTGTATACTCCACTTCTTGGCGAATGCAGTATTGACGGAGAATACGCTGTGGAAAATAATATGCATAACCTTGCAGTCCCGCTAAAATCACCCAGGTGTCTCCCATGTGATTGGCCGTCATATCTGGCAAAGGCAACCAATGGCACCTCCAAGTGATGTGATCCTCTTCCAGTGACCTGAAGAAGTCGACCCATTCATCTTCATCAGGCTCGTCATGAACAAATGGCCTACTCACCCAAGTTCGAGGCTCGTAAACCCAATCACCTGCCGGCTCCCTCAAAAGCCCAACCTTGTCACACAGCCATATCTACAAAACCAAAACACCCAAGTCAAAGTCAAAACCAAAGTCAAACAACCAAAAATCCCCCAAAATTCCCAAAAACCCAAAGCATCCAAACCAAATAAACCAAACCTGAAGCAAAAGCGGACCCCCAGCAAATGTATCTGTTCTCCCAGCCTTAACCGCATCCAAGCCCATGATTGTTTCAGCCAAAACCAAAGGAACCACATCCCGCCACTGTTCGATCTGAGCAGCAACACCGACAATGGCAGAACTGGGATGGCCATCACCGGGGACCAACAAGTATAATGCCAAGAGGCACATGCAAAGTGCAAACATGCGTCTGTTCTGAACGGTAAAATCTAAAAGGTCGCCTATTGGACCGTAATCCGCAAAAAGACGGAGGATGTTGAGAGTCTCGTTGCGAATCAAAAAGCGCGCAGCACCATTCCCAAGACCAAGCTTCCTGCTAAGAATGTCGGCGTAATTTTGGCGGATGGGCGGTATGACGGGATCAGCAAAAGCATTACCGCCAAGATATGCTTGAAATTCTTCGACGGTCGGGCAAAGTTCTTGCATGCCGAAGCGGAACACATGGAGCTCTGAATCCCAACAGCGGACGGCGGCACGTAAGATGTCCTGGCGAATAGGAAAAGTGTGGAGGTGGCGAAGGGCATTAAGGCCAAGACCCCGAAAGTTGAACCAATCGATGTTTTCAAGGCTAGCAATCCAAGTGTTGATAACGGAAGGGTCAAGGGTGGCCATGGAAAAACAATAGAAGATTGATGAAGAAATATGTGGAGTAAGAAATGAGAATTGATGAAATGGTGTGTGGGAAAAAGCTTGATCATGAATGGTATTTATAGGGGACTTGTGAGGAACCTTACAAATTTGCCATTGGAAATCAAAGATTACATTTTCAAGATGGTCAATTGCATGTTTTCAAAGTATTTGTGTTTGAAAATTTGAAAGTGCATTGGAAATGCATGGCATTTGTGGGGAAAATGTGAAAAGACCTTGGGAAGGTGATGTTCAAAGCTTGAAAGGTGTTATAGCAGAGCAACAAGACATTTGGGGCAGAGGAAACCATGCAAAAGAGTCCAAAAATGCATTGGAAAGCAATACCACAAGCCAGCCCAGCACAGGCATTGAGCGCTCAAGGCCAGAGAGTTGAGCGCTCAACCCCCCCCAGATCACCTTGAGAGCTCAAGGTAGTGAGCTTGAGCGCTCAAGCCTCATTGAGCGCTCAAGGCCTGCAGAAACTGCAGCAGACAGCAGCAGCTGTATTTTTGCCCGTTTGATGCCCGAAACCTCTTCCAAGCTTCTTAAACCTCATTTAACACCCAAGCCAAGTTTCAATGAGCATTCGTGACTTCACGGAACGTCCCATACCCCGAGTTATCAAGCCGATACGTGTACGGATACGAGATACAAGCTTAAAATGGCCATTCAAATGTTCAAATCCATTTCCAAGCCTTGCTAGCCATATCCAATCATCGAAACATGTGTCGGAAGGTATTTATGACTTGTCGGAACAATTCCCGGGGCAATTCTTCAAAGATTCAAGATTTTGAGGTTCCGACGGCTTATTCAAGCAATGAAATGGCGGCCATCACCATGTCGAAAATGGTTTTAGAAGTTTTCTTGATGAATGGTCACGACCCCAGGGGCATTTATGTCATTGTTGACTTGGTCAAGGTGGTAACATGGCAATTCATTACACACAAAGAGGCTCATGAAGCATTTTACTTTCAAATTTGCCTTATGAACATCAAATTCCGTTCTAAGGTCACTTTGTATAGATTGTTATTGATTGCTTATATGCGGGAAGTGTGTCAAGTTGTGCGGCATGTAAATACATCTTCCGGTTGTGCATAAATTCAAATAATCATGTTTCGTCCAAATTCTCGAACATGTTAGCTTTTCTTAAAGGTTGAATTTTAGGACCTTATACTCGGATGTTTGAATTCAAGAGTTTGGTGGATAAATCGCGTACATTCTACAACAGGTTTGTTCGTTTGTACATCAAAACAGCAAGTAATACAACGAACGATGAAAGTGCAAATCATGTGCATAAACTGAACCAAATCCATGCAAGTCAAAATGTCAAATCTGTGCAGGGCACACAACGCCCAATAAAGAAATCCGCAACTGGGGCACGCAGGCCCAATCCATCTATCTACTGGGGCACGCAGGCCCAATCAAAAAGAAAAGATAAAAAGCAAAAACAAGACTCTAAGCTACTCTATATCTACTATGTACTACTCCGCCTCATCCATCGTCTCGTCCGAGCTCTCAGTCTCGTCTCCCTGTCGCTGCTCCTGTCGCTCCTGCCGGGAAGAGGGATAGTTAGCGTCATCAACGCTATCATCGCTCGAGCTCGTGGTCTCAACTATCCCCCCAGGTGCTACCTCCACCCTCTGACGGGTCGATCTCCGTGGCCTCACCTCCGCAGGCTTTGAACGCCCAAGCCGCACAGTCGTGTCTCCAGGACCACCAGCTCCGTCGTGAGTCCTCTTCCTAATCACGGGTGGCTGCATCATCAAGCAAACAAGGGAAAGAATCAGCACATGGTACAGTCAAGGAGTTGAAAGCACAAGGGAGGTAAATTGCATACCGGTGCGACTCTCAGTCGAGACGGACCAGGAGCAGCAGGAGGTACTGGCTCGCCCTCCCGGCGGATAGTGACCTCCTCTCCGGCTATGAGGCGGCGAATCAGGACGCGCAGTCCTCGGTTCTGCTCATACAAAGTCTGTACCGCCTCATGTGAAACCTGCAAGCACATCAAAATTTGAGTCATCAAGTACATTTGGGCATTCATAATTGAAGTTCACAAATTGAAAGAATGAAGTGTTTCTTACCGGTGCTGCAAGCCGCGGAAAGTCTACCGGAGGTCTTGGGATGTCTATATCCCCTATCTCACCTCCGGCAGAGGTGACGCGCACCCACCACCTAGCCCCCGCTATCTCCTGAGATGAGGTACCAGTACCCTCACCTCCTGCAACCCCTCCAGCTGAGGCACGCGCCTTCGCGGCCTTCTCCCTCTCCATCTTCTCCATCCACTCCGCCGCTCTCAAGGGACCGGCCAGGTACCTGCTCCGGTAGCCAATATAGCTCAAAGCAGGGCGCAGATACTGGCGCAAGTCCAGGTCAGGCGTCGTGTAGCGCTCAATCTCCGCCAGCGTATATCGAGACGTCATCAGCACTCGGGGAGGAAGGCGTCCTGGCACCCGTGGTTTATCGGCCCGTATCGACTGGCGTAGCACCCTGTCACCAAGGTACCAGAACCAGCCGTACTGGCACTCAAGTAGGACCCTCCCTCTCGTAAGCTCCCTGCTCCGAGCCAGGTAAGGCTCATCGACGGCGTCCCATACTTCCCAGCGAACCTGCAAGAACCATTAAGAGCATCAGATATTGAATACATGAGGGAATCAAAAGTAAAATGAGTACATGAGAAAGAGTTCGATATTTACCAGAGAAGCAGGCAATCTGTCCAGCGAAGCACGGAGAACGTGGATGTTCCCCCGTGCTGTGCCGCCGTAGCGGAAGCCTTCACCCCAGCACAATGCCCGGGGGATGACATTCGGATCCTGGTGTCGTGTCTCAGGGGGGTGCAACCCCAATACCTCGTAAGCCCAGAGCTGCAATGGAAACAACAAATCAGTCAGTCAGTGCGAATTTAGTGCGAGTATCGAAATGCATGCAATTAAATTTGAAACTAAGAGTTTTGAGTTTTACCTCCCAGACGCTCCATAGTCCTGAAATGCCCGTCCCTTTCCGCCTCGAGACGGCATTCATGAACGCGTAGCAGCTTCCCAGCGCTGCCCCACCCCAGTCATATTTCGCCGCCCTGGCGAAATCTCTCAACCCTCCGAGATAGGAGAGGTGCACCCTATTACGCCTGTTTGGGTACAGTGATGCCCCAAACAAGTATAACAAGTAGCACCTCGCCTTCCGTGCTGCATCCTCCTCATCGGTCGGCTCGCCCAATCCCTTCGTCTTGAATTGGCCATATGTGGCCGTCTCCCCCTCCTTGTTGGGCACGAAACCCAAGAACCACCTCAGCGCTGCATCATCCCTGCCAATCCCCGAGTCAAATGGGATCGGGTCTCCTCCTACCTGCAGTCCTGTGATCGCCGAGAAGTCCAGCGGCGTCATCGTCGCCTCTCCGAAGGTAAGGTGAAAAGAACTTGTAGAGTCCCTCCACCTCTCGGCCAGTGCTGTCACCACAGCATGGTCGTGCTGTGTGCCCGTGAGAGTCGGGATGAACCTCCCAAACCCGGCCAGATCCACCAGAGCCCTCACAGAGGCATGCAGCTGCTGGTATACCTCCCAACTTGAGCCCATGCCTCCATGAGCCTTCAAGCGCAAGTCACTCTGCACACAATCAAACAGACAGACAAACAATCAGATGTTAGTCCAATCTCTTATTCAAATCCAGTCATCAACAAGCAGTAATTCAATCATTCAATGCAAATCAGGTTTATTAATTGCTAAAGTGCGTGAAAACAACAAAGCAAGGAAGTAAAAGAAAGCATACCGTCAGACAGTCCGTCGAAAGGTGGACCTCGGGGTCCAGTAGCACCTCCTCTCCAAAGTACAACTCCCATTGGGGAGTGTAAGCGTCTGAAGCGGAAGGCACAAAGAGGTGCACTGGTGGAGCATAAGTCGCCGCATCGAAAGCTGGCCTCCCTCTCCTCAGCCACTGTCTAGCAGCCTGGACCACCGTCACTCTCCGTCCAGCTGCTCTCTCCTCCTCCTCAGCCTGTGTCCTCGCCTCCTCTGCCGCCTCCTCTGTCTCAAACTCCTCGCAAAAGGCCCTCGCCGCCTCGTCCTCAGCGGCGGCCTCCCGTAGCATCGCCACCTCTCTCTCTCTCTGCTCTCAACTACAGCCTCCCTCGCTGCATCTAGGATCCCCGGGGCATCTGCTGCGGCTGCCATCACCACCTCCGGTGGCGCGTGCTCAAGATAGTCCTCCCGAGAAATCCCAACCGGACCCTGATCCGCCGGCCTACTACTCTGCCCCCGAGTCAGTGACTCTCCACCAATCACCACTGCCTTCCCCTTATCCCCCTCGCTAGGCTGCCGATCAGGTCTCGGCTCAATCCTCCAGCGAGTTACCCTAACCTCGGTATCCTCGCTGTCACTACTGCTGTCGCTGTCCACTTCTTGGACTTCCGCCATCTCTTTGTCTCTCCCATCTCCCCTCTCCTCTACTCTCTCCTCTACCCTCTCCGACGCCGGGGCATCGTCACCACCACCATCACCACCTTCTCTCTCACCACCCTCACCATCACCACCCTCACTATCACCACCTAAACCACTACCCCCATTGCCGCCTTCTCTCTCCCTCTCTCCTTCATCGTTTCCTCCTCTCTCAACCATCTCCACGGCCGTAGATGACGGCGCGGCCTCTGATGGCCCCTCAACCACCGGGTCAGAGCCTTGAGCGCTCAAACCTGCCGGAGGTGACACCACCGCACTACCACCACCCTCTACTGCCGTCGGCGAGCCCATCGGAGGCCGCGTATCATTAGGATCTTCCATTGAAACCGATCTAAACCGTGAACCGAACCCTAATCGAACTGGAATCAAACCAAAATCGATCAACTATCGTACGGGAAAGCCCTAGGAATTGGGGGTTTTTCGATTTTGCAGAAATTTGAGTGAGGTTTGTTAGGATTTGGTTCGGAATCGCGAGAGAAGTATGAGGGGTTTGATTTCGGAAAGTTTTGGAACGTTGTGAAGATTGATCGGAGTAAAAACGGATTTAAAACCAGACGTTATGTTTCTGAACCGTCGTCCCCGATCAGGGGTCTAAGCGCTCAAGCTGTCCCTTTTGAGCGCTGGAGGGTCAACGTTTGAGGTTGAGCGCTCAAGGCTTCAGGATTGAGCGCTCAAGGTAGGGTTGAGCGCTCAAGGGGGAGGACCCTGAGCGCTCAAACCCAATCCTGGCATGACTCTTGGCTTCTTTTGCAAGCTTTGCAGGGGCATTTTGGGCATCCCTTATGATTTGTTAGTGTGTTTTGGACTTGTTGGTCCCAATCAATTGAACGCGTAATGATCCAAGGATCTAAATCTCGGTAATTGGTCGCGCTAGACCATGTTAATCAATCAAGATGTGTTGTGTATCATGTTTTCGCGTTAGCGTATGCGCGAAGTGTTTTGACTGCGGTCTGAGAGCTTTATGCTCATTTAAATCATTTTCTGAGGGCCACGTGCTCGTTTAAATCATAGTTCACCAATCATGTTTTCGCGTTAGCGTATGCGCGAAGTGTTTTGACTGCGGTCTGAGAGCTTTATGCTCATTTAAATCATTTTCTGAGGGCCACGTGCTCGTTTAAATCATAGTTCACCAATCATGTTTTCGCGTTAGCGTATGCGCGAAGTGTTTTGACTGTGGTCTGAGAGCTTTATGCTCATTTAAATCATTTTCTGAGGGCCACGTGCTCGTTTAAATCATAGTTCACCAATCATGTTTTCGCGTTAGCGTATGCGCGAAGTGTTTTGACTGCGGTCTGAGAGCTTTATGCTCATTTAAATCATTTTCTGAGGGCCACTTGCTCGTATTAAATCATAGTTCACCAATCATGTTTTCGCGTTAGCATATGCGCGAAGTGTTTTGACTACGGTCTGAGAGCTTTATGCTCATTTAAATCATTTTCTGAGGGCCACGTGCTCGTATTAAATCATGGTTCACCAATCATGTTTTCGCGTTAGCGTATGCGCGAGTGTTTTGACTACGGTCTGAGAAGCTACGTGCTCGTTTACATCATCATTTTTTAGGGCCATGTGCTTGTTTAAAATCATCTCTTGAAAGCCACGCGCTTGTTTTAAATCATGTTTAACCATCGTGTTTCAAGTCAATCTCATTAATCATCCGAGTTTTTGCTGATTACTTAACTGTCGTGCCGCTAAAACCATCACATTTATGTGTTTGGTTCAATAGCGTATCAATTGTCTCGTTGCTCAGTAGACAATCATCTTATCATTGGCTATCTTGTTGCTCAAGGGATAGCCCCATTAAATTTAGCCTCCCCGTTGTTCAGAGGGTAGCTACACAATCACAATCACAATCACAATCACAATCACAATCACAATTATTTGCTTCATTTGCTAAGGCATTTCACGACCCGGGAAGGCTCGTCGATTCGCGTTGTATCATTTGTCCTGAGGGACCAAACTTTTTGATCAATCGTCCTGAGGGACAGGAGAACCCGTTGCATTTGTTTGCATATGCCCCCAGGAACTACGCCGGTCTGATCCCTACAATGGGGTACGTAGGCAGCCTGAATGGCACGACCGATTGATTTTTAATGTTTCCTTTTGGCAGTTTGAGATGTATTACGGATAGCGAGTTGGGTTGTCTATATCTTGGACGTTACTCATACCAAATCAATGGCATCGAGTCTCATCCAAGAGGGGCAACTGTAGACACCCCAATTTTGAACCCGAGATACGCTCGTGCATCTCCGATGATGAAATGGATCAATCATAATTACCTGGAACTTGTGAGAATGATTTGAATTTGATCAAAACCAACCAAGCACCACCCAAACAATCAAAATGTGCCAAACCAACCCAAGCACTGCCAAATCAAGCCAAGCCAGCAAACTGCCATCCATAGCCTTGAGCGCTCAAGCCCATGGCTTTGAGCGCTCAAACCCCTGAGGAGCACCTTGAGCGCTCAAGCCCACAGCTTTGAGCGCTCAACTCTGGTCCAGTCAGCAACTTGCAGAGTATCTCATCATGAGATTTCCTGCATGGGAGCGTCTGGGGTTGATCTTATACGATCTCTATACGTATAATACACCCCACTAAGTCCTAAAATACGCCTAAAATGCTTCTAAATACACAAACCCACTTCTCTCTCTCTCCTTTCTTCCCTCCCACTCACTCTATAAAACCACCCACTACCCCCTGGTTTGGAGGAGGAGCTCTCATACCCCTCACCTTCGGTTTCCATCAGAAAACCACTCCTCTCTCTCTCTCTCAACAAAACCATTCTTTTACCATCAAAACCACCTACAATACCATTCATCAAACCCAGAAATTCGACCCTTGATCATCGATCAACCACCTACATTGTTCAATTCGTCCAGAATACAAGCCAAAAACATCCACAATCAACCTCTCAAAGCCCAGAATCAAGCTCAAGTCACAAACATCTTCCAAAAGGTAGTAAAACATGTGATGAACTCACTGTTTTGATCCTTCTGAGGAAGGCTAGTGAGTTTAAGCAAGTTCTTTATACTTGCATTGAACTCACAAAGGTCTGAAAGTTGCTTAAAAACCTTTTTCAAATCTGCAGTTACAACAGGTTTGAGCGCTCAAGCCTCTGGCCTTGAGCGCTCAAACCCAGTACTGAATAAGCTTCTGTTTTGTTAACTTCTAAGCTTTCTTTTGGTTTTGATCATTATTTAAAAGTTAATTTCGTTCATGTAACTCTCAAAGCAGTTTATTTCCACACCAAAACTACATGCATGAATGTAAATTAACCATTTTATAGTGATCAAACATCAAAAACTTCAAATTTCTTATATTTGACTGCAAAATAGTGGCTGTCTGTCCTTTTGAAACTTTATTTTATGCCTTTGGTGGTCCTGAGGAAGTATTGAAATCAGTTTAAAGGTCAAAAATTGGAAAGCCATGTTATGGTTTGAGCGCTCAAGGTCAGATCTTTGAGCGCTCAAACTGTTCTTGGCTTATTTGTAATTTTCCAGCAATTTGGATGATGGCTTATGGTTTAATTCTTTGTTGGTATATATAAGTTGTCAGAGTAGCGTTTGTGATCTGAATCCCTCTCTCTTGCAAAATTGGTTTGAGCGCTCAATCCATTAGCCTTGAGCGCTCAAACTGGTTCTAAAGCAAGTATGTTTTAAACATTTTCTGGTGATTTCTAAAGTGAGGTGATACTTTTGTGATGTTTCTGTAGTGGTTCAAAGTCTTAAAGTATCATCAAACGTTAAAAATCAGCAAGGAAAATGTGTGGGTGGAATGAGGGTTGAGCGCTCAAGTCATCACCCTTGAGCGCTCAATCCCCATTCTGGAATCCAGATTGCAAATAGTTTGATAAGTCTCATGTTCATAATTTCTTAAGTTATTGTATGATTTCTGTTGTAATTTACTTCTGTGGACATTTGTAGTTTCGTGTTCATCATCCATGTAGATCGCATGCACAAGCATCCACTGTAAAATCGCATCCCTTGTATATTTTGTTATTATGTGATTCCTGTCCCCGATTCCCCATTTATGTGAATAAATCAAATTTTAAACATTTCCAAAATCCCACAAAATGTTGAGTAGAGACCGGTTCACGGACCGGGCGAGAGGGGTGCCGTAAAACCCTTCCCCTCTCGTAACCAAACCCCCGAATCCGAGAAATCTTTGGTTCCGCCATGATCAGTGAAATCTTTTTCAAATGGGCAAACAAGTCATGTTTATTTTTGATCGGTTTCTCGGGTTCGGACCTCAAATCCGGGTGGCGACTCTAACAATCACAATCTTTTCGAACAATCCCGGTGGGCCATCCACAGATTTCCTTTTAATATAGAAGGATTATTCCAAGCCAGGACAAGGAGTTTGCTTTGCTCTTGACTGAATCCTGAACAAAATTACCAATTAAGTTCATCGATGACTTCAGTTTACATATTTAAGGAGGAAATTATATTAACTGCTTCTATTAGGGTGGGAAGACCGCATATGACAGGAATTTGCTTTTCTAACTGAACATTTTGCTTTGTATTTTGTCAACAACAAACTGGGTGCTGGGTACACTTTTTCTTAAGCCAAATCTTCCCTAATGTTTGAAGGAAACACAAGTACAACTATCAGAATTGATTGTGTTATCCCAAGATAGCACAAGAATTAATGTAAGGCCTCCAGTTGACCCTCATTTGGAGTTAACAGTTTCCGGAAAACGAGCAGACATCTGACAAAAACAGCTTTGAAGTTACGAAGGTCCATTGCTTCTGATGCCAAAGATGCAGGGCCTGATGAATAGGATCTATTCTATCCATTGAAAAAGATTAAGATTGACGAAGAAGTGATACAGGACATCCTGCATTATGCAGATCAGAAGGTAAGAAAATGTAAGCACCTTGTTATGAAGCGCCAACATCTTTGACTAGGCATGCCAACAAAAAATCACTCACGAATTTGATTCATGCACGATGCGAGCATTAATCCAGGATAGTGTTATGTGGTTGTCACGTCCGGCCTCGCCATTTTAACACCGGCCCTGCACCATATTAACACCGGCCCTGCACCATATTAACAGGATACTAAAAAATTAAACCTCGACAATCTGTCCAAACCAGAATTTCAAAGATACAAGTGAACATGCTGCATAATGCTTTAGCTGGAGAATAAAAGAGACCACAAATTGATACTACTCAAAAGATGCCCTACCCCAAATGCTGTAGCTTTGCAGATCATGCTGCATAATATCTATCTTGAATTACAAATATATAGATGAAACTATTTTTCATTGAACTTAGAAAGTAGAGACCACTATATTGAGGCAGAATCAGTGGTGAATAAACTACCTTGATTCATCTTCATGCATAGCAGCTCGACAAAATCCAGAGGTGAATTCGCAGCTAAAACAATTGGTGCAGGTTTTCATCCTCGTTCCACCGAATGTTTTTGTAGTCGATCATGTCACTACAGTACACACCCTGAAAGTAGAGCAATACCCAGCATGAACTTGTGATAACCAAGATTGTCAACACAAGCACACGATGTACCTGATGAGTTGACAAAAACCAATAGCAATCATATCATAATAGAATGCCTAAAATTAGCTTAGAAGAAATGAAACTGTCGCTGCCTAAAAATAGCTTAGGAGTGAGGTTGCTACACGCTGCAGTGGCGTGACTCGTGAGCCTTTAAAAGTGGGGAAATCCAATTAGAGGGGTAAAATAAATTGGAAGCATCATACACAAGAAATCCAAATGGAAAACACAAATAGAAACAATCAGAATCCAATGAGGTAAGAATAAGCTCGCTCTTGGTGTTTGTTCAACTTATGAATCACTTTACTAATGTTTTCTTTCCCCTTCAACCTCGGACTAAAAATAACAAACTTATCAATGGACCTAGTGTATAGAGATAAGTGTTATTCAGAGTATAAAGCATCTCAGGCTTTGATTAAATCCGGCAAAAACCACCACCTAGTACATACAATGGCTGTGTCTCCAATCCCCCAAGCTAAAATTCCAGTCATTTTATCTTTCACAACTCTGGAAGTGCATGGCCAAAAGTCTGCTATGGAGAACAAACTGACGCCCAGGAGCCTAAGAAAGCAATCTCTTCAGATGTCTTGACGACAATGGCTATGTTCGGTTGCACAGTTTAGTTTAGTTTAGTTTAGTTTAGTTTAGTTTTGATGATGTAAGCAGGTGTAATAAGTGGAGAGAGATAGAGAGAAAAGTGAAAAAAGTGATGATGTAATCAAAACTGGAATAGTGCCAAAACTGAGGCAAAACCCCCCAAACGAACACGCTCAATGTAATTAGGAATAGGATTAGGTTAATCCATTTTGGGGCCAAGGAAGGCTGTGTTAGAAATGTAAGGCTTTATCATATTTAAATTACAGTAAAATACACAGTAAAGGCAAAAACAGAGAAACTGAAGAATGGAAGATTCACGGAAAGATATGTTTGATCATTGATTTCAGACTTTCCGAAGGAAATTAAATAACTATAGGCATGACTTCAAATTTAATCGATAAAAGAACAAACAAACTCCTTTATACAAGCATATATATTATATAGAAGAGTTTCACATATACACGCGGTTTGGCATAAATATAACCTTACCTTCACAGCTCCATGTCTATCCTTGGCATGAACTTTGTGATCAATTCTTTTTGAAGGAAAGGATCTTCTCCATCACTTGAGATTAGATCTATAATGGATGAAAAATTAGATGCACTGGGTGAAAAACCCCTTCCCACCATTTCCTCAAGGAATGCCAGGGCCTTATAACCCTTTTGTTGCGCAAAAAAACCTCTGATGATGGTGTTGTAAGTGATACCATCGGGCAAGCAACCATTCTACTCCATTTCAACAATCAATTCACAAGCTTCATCTAGAAATCCTTCCTCACAAAGACCTCGTAGCATAATATTATATGTTGTACAATCAGGAAGTAGCCCCTTGGAAGAAAGTTTAGAGAAAAGCTCCCTAGAGGTGTCAAGTTTTTTATGCTTGCAGGATGCATCAATGAGGATGCTGTACGAAATAATGTCGAGATCAAAGCCGCTGCTTTCAATCATGTGAAACAAAGACAATGCTTTAGCAATATGCCTGTTTTTGCAAAGGCCGTCCAACTCGATATTGTAAGATTGAGTACCTCGAACTAGGCCTGCAACTTGCATCTGACGGAAAAGTTCTTTAGCAGCTGCGCATCTACCAATCCGAAACAGACCCTGTAATATAGTGTTGCAAGTTATAATATCGGGTTTCACACCCCTTCGAGGCATTTCTAGAAAGAGATGTGTGGCCTCATCTAATTCCATTTTCTTGCAATATCCCTTGATCAAAATGTTATAACTGAAAATGTCGGGACAAAGGCCCCTATCAACCATGGTATTTAACACTCTCATTGCTTCATCCATCTGACCGCCCAAACAATATCCATCCATTATAGTATTGTACGTGTATACATTAGGATCCACCCCTCTTTTTATCATGACTCCAATAACCTCCTCTGCTTCTTTTCCCCTCCCTTCCTTAGCGAGTGCATCCACCAACACACTATATGTACAAACATTTGGAGAAATACCACTATCCAACATCGCTCTTAACATTCTCGTAGCCTCCTCCCACTTGCCACTATTACATAGGCCATCTATCAAAGTAGTATAAGTGACGACATCTGGACGAATGCCTTTTTCATTCATTTCCAATAAGAGGTTTACGGCATCACCCACATCCTATTCTTGCACAGACCGTCAATGATCGTGTTATAGACAATAATGTTAGGTTTACAACCTCTCTCTTCCATAATCTTAACTATCCTAATAGCCATTCCAGTGTTACCCACTTTGCAAAGCCCGTTAACAATTGTTCCATACGTAACCGCATTGGGTTCAATACCGCTCGTTCTCGTAAGTTTCTCGAGTAAATCCATAGCCTCATCAATTTTATCTCGTAAAATAAGTCCGCGTATAAGATTAGTGAAGGTAGTTACGCAGGGTGATTTACCCAGTTTGAAGAGGACGCCGAAAAGAGAGAACCCAAAATCGACTCGATTCAACTGGCAGTAACAGATAATCGCAATCTTCAAGGTAAAGAAATTCGGCTGAACGCCTAAGAATTGCAACTTCACAAAGAAAGAAAGAGTAGAGCTGTAATTACCCGATTTCCTCAAAGCCACTAACGCTTTGTTGATTTCAGAAGTGGGTGGCAGAGGTTGCGTTTGGAGAGTCCGACTGCGAAACTCTTGAGCTTTTTAGAGCTCGGTGGGACCCAGGGAGCGTTGTTTTCTTTTTGCAGGAGGGGGAGAATTAGGGTTTCTAATCTAGAGTGAGAATGAAAGAGATTTGAAGTACCATTGGGGTTTGGTAGAGAGAGAGGAGTACCATTAGTATGGTAATTATCTGATCCCATGCAACTGATAAACGGAAAAACGCCAATCTGAATGGTCTCCATCCTCTGTTTCTACTTCTACTATATATTCTACTTCTACTATATATTTTGACCTTGTTTGGTAACTCAGATTCAGCACTTAAAATTGAATGAATTAAGTAATAAATGATTAAGTAGGTTTGATAATCACATTTTATATTACTTAAAAAAATAAGTGGCTCTTAAAATGTAAGCTAAAATGTTGATAAAAATTACAACTACAACAAACACTACAACCACCGCTACTCTGTCACTTCCACAACAACTACAACCACCGCCACCACCATTACCACCACTCCATCATTCCGACAACCACTGTCGCCACTATACCACCACCACCACCACCACTCCCACCATAATTACCGCTGCCACCACCACCACTCACACCACCATAACCACCGCCTCGCCACTCCCACCATCACCAGTGCCACCACCCCACCACCCCCACTCACACCATTACTTCGCCACTCTCATCGCCGCCGCCGCCACCACTCTGCCACTTCCACCACTGCTACCACCACCACTCCTCCACTGCCACTACACCACCATCACCACCACTACTCTGTCACTCTCACCACAACTACTGCCACCACTATGACCACCACGACGCCACTCCCACCACCACGGCGCCACCACTTCTCCCACCATCACTCCCTCACCACCACTTCACAATCACTTCCACCATCACTGTTATACCACCATCACAACCATCACCGCCCCTATACCACCATCTTGCCAATATTCTGTATATTTTTATTTTTTTGATAAATGTACTCTTTTTTTCATTTATGTATTCAAGTACCACCACCGCTACTACCACTACACCACCACCACTCCCACGATCACTACCCTACCACCACGATGCGACCATTTCACAATTACTACCATCACCACCGCTATACCATCAACACAACCATCACCTCCGCTATACCACCATCTTGCCAATATTCTGTATATTTTTATTTTATTGATAAATATTTTTTTTTTTCATTTTAATACTTCAGCTCCTAATACAGATCAAACAATGTCTTTATTTCAGTGCTTAAGATTCAGTACATATCAAAGAGCTTATTAGCTTAATAAATTCAACATTCAGTTTTCAGTACTTAATTTTCAGTTTTCAGTTTTCAGCTTTCAGCTTTATCAAACGGCCTTGTCTCCCTCTGAGTCTATCGGTTGAGTTACATGGCTGTGATATCAGGAATTCGTTGGCCATAGAAATTATGAGCAAAAAATGAAATATTGAAACAATTTAGGCTCTGCTTGGAATTTAAGAGGTGGAAAAAGAAGGAAATTTTTTAAAATTTTTTCTTCTTATGCTTGGTTCTTAAAAAAGAGAAATAAAAATATTCAAATTCCTATTATTTAACTTTTCTCCCATTCTCTCTTCTATTTTTTTTCTTTTTAATTATTTTCTCTTCTTTTCTCTTTCTCTCCCTAAGGCCATGTATGAATGGGGGATATCTCCCCCTTATAATTTTTCACCCCCTCTTAAGTAAGGGACCCCACCCATATCCTCCATTTAGCAACCTTAATCGGCTTCCCTCATATGGCTTCACTCCCTCTACGCTTTCCCTCTTCAAAAGTTACTTTCACTGATAACTTTTGGGCTGCCCTCACCCTCCACAAAAGTTACCTGGGTGTAGAAGGGAGCTATTTTGACATAAACACCTCTTGTTTTCCCCTTACACACAGTCCATTGATACCATTTTTCTGTTGCTTCATATGTGGTTCAAACAGAGGTTTTGGGTTGCGATTTTGTTGCAATTTGAAGTGAAATCTCTCAGGTATGGATGATTTCGACCCAAATATCTCTGTATTTACTTAATTTTAGTTTAAAAGACGGACGGTCTGAATTCTCTCAATGGGTTTTAAGTTAAAATGCCTATGACTATCTGTTTTTTAAACCAAAATTCAATTTTTTACATACCTATCAATATTGGGTCAAGTTGATTTTTAGCATGGATACATTATTTTGTAAGTTCTACAAGATTTTTATTTTTTTTTTTCCAAAGTTTAGAATCAATTTCAATAATGCGCTCTGAACAGAGAAACCAAATACATCAATTGGGCCACTTCTCCTCTTAAAGAGAGGAGGATAGCCAATGGGGGGGGGGGGGGGGGGGGGATAGAATTCCCAAGTACGAGTCCCGCTCCCTCTCACAGCATCTTTGGCCACCAAGTGCGCCGCAGAATTGCCTAGCCGTCTAACAAAGCTTGCTCTGATCCCTTCAAAGTCCTGCCACATTCGCTGAATATCTTCAACCAGAGTTCCTGCCTCAGTAGATACTTCTTCCTTCTTCTGAATCATCTGAATCACGTGATGAGAGTCCCCTTCTAAATAAATCCTGTGCAGACCCAACTCTTGAGCAAAGACAAGGCTTTCCCTAGCTGCCATCCTTTCAAGTACCAACGGGTTCATTAGATTGCCAACATGGACTGCTCTCGCAGCTCTAAAAGAACCATCAGCGTTCCGAATTACAATACCCAAACCGCTTGTTTTAGTTATTCTATCTAGCCCTCCATCAAAATTTACCTTAACCCAACCACTCAATGGTCTTTCCCATCTGATCGAATTCAGTGAGTGAACTCCATGCGTAACTTCCCCATTGTTATTGGGATTTTTGGTAGCCTTTAAAAATTCAAATGCCTCCAAAATTGCCTCGCTACACGCCGCATCTGGTCGCCACCCTTTGTTGTTGAAAACCGCATCATTCCTGCATTTCCAAATTTTCCACACTATGGAGCCCACTGCTGCCCATTTTTCCAAATGATCCTTTATGCCCTTCCATCTATCTAGCAAACTGGCCCACCAATTGAAAATGGAGTCTCCTGGTATAGAATTCATATCCAACTCCAGTGGAGACAACCTCCACACGAGCTGTGCGAATGAACATCGAGTAAATAGGTGCATAACTGACTCCCTATCCTCACCGCAAAGCGGGCACAACACCAGATCAGAAACCTTTCGTCTAGCAAGAACATCAAAAACGGGCACTATATCATGAAAACATTTCCAGATGAAGTGTTTTATTTTCTCTTGGCAAGGTAGAGCCCACACACTTTTCCATAACTCTTTCCGATTGCACCTATTGCTTCCTTCCCCAACATTGCCGTTTCCCAACTGACCGTTCGTTCTGTGGTTAAGGGCTGCTTCATAACCTGACTTGACGGTATATACTCCATTTCCAGTGAAGTGCCATACCGCTTTGTCCTTTCTTTCAAACCGTGAGATCGGGATACCCAAAATTAATTCTGCATCTTCTGATCCGAAAGTTTCCCTAACCAATTCTGCGTTCCATGTGTTCCTGCTTGAATCGATAAAGTGGCTTACTTTGAAATCTTTCGCAAAGTCAGCCACCCTTCTTGGTTTGAACCCATTATCCCGGGGAATCCATGGGTCTATCGCTGCCATTACCTTGTTACCGTCTCCGATGCACCAGCGAATTCCTTCTTCCAATACTTTTCTTCCTTCCAAGATGCTTTTCCACGTCCATGAAGCACTTGGATTTGCTGGAGCCTTCATGAAAGAGGAGCGGGGGTAATACTTCGCCTCTAACACCCTTCGAAGCAAGCTGTCACCTCCATTCAACAACCGCCAACCCTGCTTAGCTAGCAGCGCTAAATTATGACATCTCAGATCTTTGAACCCCAGCCCCCCATCGTGCTTCTTCTCTGACAGTTTGTTCCAAGAAAGCCAATGAATCTTCTTTTCTCGCCCTTTAGAACCCCACCAGAATCTAGCCATCATCGAATCAAGCTCATCACAAAGTTTCACAGGTAGTTTGACACAAGACATGGCGTAGCTCGGTAAGTTCTACAAGATGAATAGCTTAAATTATTGAAATATACGTTTAATGGGATCCACAAAAGCCGGTGTCCGGAAAAAAGATAATCTCACAGACTAGACAGTAGACAGGACCTCTCTCCGGTCTCCGCAAAGCAGCATGTACAGTAGTGTTTTGGATCCTAAACCGGTTTACACCATACGATGCAGCATGGTGGACTGGGACCGCATCTCTAGGATTGAACAATGTACCGCATCTCTCGGATTGAACAATGTAAGTCGTGATTTGTGATCGCATAGAATCATTATCCTTCCTTTCAAAATCCGTTACGGGGCACGCCTTCCCTCCACCGCGCGTCCTTTTTAGTATTTTTTTTCCATCGAAATTCGAGAGAGAAAGAACAAAACGAAGCACCGCCCCCTCAAACACTTCAGGAATCTTCAGCTGATTCTATTCTTCAACTGCGAGACGTCTGTAAGTATATATACTACACATATGTTCTGGAGAGATGAAGGGGCGAGGGGCAAGAATTACACTAATTAATTATTTTTATTGTTGCGGCGGAGAGGGATGGGTGAGAGGTCGAGAGAGATGGAGATATCGATGATTACGGCGCCGTCGATGTTTCCAGGGTTTCGATTCTCACCGACGGACGAAGAGTTGATATCCTGTTACCTCAAGAAGAAGCTCGAAGGCTCCGACAAGTGCGTCGACGTTATTCACGAGGTTGAGATTTGTAAACACGAGCCCTGGGACTTGCCAGGTTAGCGATTCACATTCATTACTCTAATATATCCTTTTGTTGAACTTAATTTCTCTCTCCAAAATGCTTTCTTCTGTAGATGAATTTAATTTAATTTCTACTACCAATTGGCAATTCATCTGAAAGCTTAAGCTTTTCGGTGGAGATAGATCTCATAGAATCTACTACGGTTTCGGGGGTTCGCTGACCCGTCATTCGAAGAAATATACAGTAGAGTAGTATTAACCTTTTTTTTTTTGTCATACGTTATACTTCAGCGAGGATTAATGGAGAAGTTAGTTAGTGGCTTGAACAAGCAAGGGGTTAGATGTCTCTCCATAGGCTCGAACCCTAGACCTCCCCTTGACAGCCAATGGGTAACACATATAGAAATATGATTATGGGAGAAGTTGATTTTGAGATGATTTTTATTTTTTATAATATTGTCTGCACTAGATAATTCGAACGAAGTCAACCTAAATAAATAAAATTCATAACCCATGCTCGATAAATCAAACAAAACCAACAAAATATACCACGCCCGATAAATTTTCACCTGGAATAAATATCTCGAATTTATGTAGTGGTTTGTATACAATTTTTGTAATAGTATATTTTTGTGTCCACTGTTAAAGTTATGGAGCCGCCTACTATCACTTCTGTTCGCATCTTCTAAAAGCAATATTTGTGTTCTGATCAAGTCCCTTCACGCATGACTAGACTCTCTTTGCAAGCGTGTTGAATATGTATTAAAGTTAGACTAGTTAGTTTTGTGGTAGTGTTCTTAACGTCCATCACATGACACAGCAACCAATCGCTCTAAAAACTTGAGTGGTAAGAGAGAATGCTACTATCTCTATCCCTGGATGTCTATGGTGGGCTGGGATTTAGGTTCAGGGGTGGTGCTGTTTATAGGAGTCTACCTTATTGTTGAATATTTTTAGCAAAAATATGAAGAAAACATATGTGTAATGTCAGGCTTTGTCTTGGGCTTTGTTTTTTGTTAAAACTAAAATAAAGGCTTCATTCAATTCTCAATGGTCATCAAATGAAAGTCTTTGAGATATTCTTTTTATGATCCGAACCGTTCATCTTTTAAATGCCTATTTTTTCAACATTTATGTGCAAGATCAAGTTGTTTGGATACCGGTAGGAGCCTAATCCATTAGCGTAAAATAAAACTTTTTTCGGAAGCGGGGTGGCACGTGCCGCACCCCACCACTTAGTTTCGCCCCTGCTTGATGTTAATTTCTTTTAGTGCTTGATGTTAATTTCTTTTAGGAGTTTTGACTTTTTTGGGGAGTGCACTTGCATTTTGGGCGGTTTTAGCGGAAGCGAGATGATAAATTATTATTTTTTGCTCGGAAAAAAGGAAAGATATATTAAAGCTAAGATTAGATTGGAGACCAAGCTAAATGAATGGAAGTCAACTACATAGACAACCAAACATTAACTAAAGGGCCAATACAATCCAAGACAAATGGTTGAAACACAAAGCAAAGGCAGAAAGAAGGAAACAGGAAATACAAGTACTGCTCAATTCCCACAGCCTCCTCATATTGTAATTCTCCTAACACCTCCTGAAATCGTCTACAGAGTAGTCACTGGGTGGAATTGTATTTTGCTTTCATCCACATGGCCACCTTAGTCTGATCATCTCCCACACCTCATCACCTGCATCTGGTACAATGCTATTGAAAATTAGCTAAGTTATAAATATTACAAGGATATATATGAGTGGCGCCTGAAATTTAGGTGGTTTGGCGAAAAATCAGGCTACATCTGCGGGAGAGAGGTGGTGTTTACTATCTATGTATGAGAACAATAGTACAAATGGAACACTTGGGCTAAATTACATAACCAAAAACCCATGTACACCTACTCTCACCGCCCCAAAACAACTTACAATAGGATTCCCCTCCCTATTATCTCTCACCACAAGGATGCAACTCTTAGTATTCTTTTTCTTTTCTTCACTGTTTCCATTTCTCTGCTCATACTTCCCACAAGCACAAACTTTAAATTGAGAGAAAGAGCTAATGACCCTGGGAATTATTGCAGACCACATGCTCTCATTTTTCTCTTGGCAAAAGCATTGGTGTATGCATAAGGAGTGAAGTCCTCATGAGGGTAATGTTTTTATTAATTAGGTAAGCTGAGGGTCTGAGGCTAGGGTGGGCTACTTCAACTGTAACAGGCGACATGTATTAAACTGGTTCTTTTTGGCTTGACCCCCAAAACCAAAGTGGACTTGGCCATCTCATCTAAACATCGATCTGTCTTATATTGTGTTGTAATTTTGAACACTGCAAACCAGGTGCCATTTCTCTTACGGGACCTCTTGAATGAAAATTTGGAGTTCTAGGATTTTAGGTCAATATTATCTTTTCCTTTTGGATTTTATGGTTTTATTTTTTTTATTTTTTATTTCGACTAGTTTGGTGTTTCTTGACAATTTGAGCTGTTCTTGTTGCTGAAGGCAAGGAGGGTACCAGCAGATAATGTGCCAAACACATGTCTCAATTATGAGCCGTTCCTTTTCTAAAATCTGTCTTTGTCTTTTAACTGGAAGTTTCAATAAGAAAGGGGCCCCAAAGCCCAGGAACATCTAGAAATTCTAATATGAGTCACCGACTGTCTGTTACTGAACTCTTGAACCGAATAAGCGTGATACCTTGCCGGTCTTCCCACTCTTCAAGGTAGTTTGGTTGCCTGTCTTTCATGCCCGATTTCCTAGATGGAGCGATTCCGGGAAGACGATAAACAAGACGAAGACTATCGTCTGCTATTTAAGATTCCAATTCAAAGTCTGATCTTGGTAAGCTGCTACCAAACCGGATTCTCACCTGCTTTAAGGTCCCACATTGACTCTCCAATCTGATCTCTCTTTTCGGCTTAGGGCATCTCCAGTAACACCACTACTGTAAGAATTAGTGTAAGTAACAAATATTTGCCCTCTTTTGGGTCCCAATAGTGTAGTTTGTGTAAGAAACTAGAAAAAAAGAATAACCGTACCAACAACTGTGTTGGTACTACTAATCTCTCGGAGAGAGAGAGAGAGTGCTGCAGGAAGTGAGAGAGTACTGAGGAGAGAGGTAGAGATGGGGAGGAGAGAGAAAGAGAAAAGAGTAAAAGTTGGGCCCACTTATATCTATATATACATATATGTTTGTGTCTTTTTTTTTATATTTTGACAACCACCTAACAACACCATTGCAATACTACTTACCTTAACAACACATTTTGTCGTAACACCACAAATATGGGACCCACTTTTTACACTTTTGTGTCATATAACACCACATTTGTGTCATAACCACTGGAGATGCCCTTAGTCGTGCAATTAGTCGTGATAAGAGGAAGTCCCCCTTAGCTAGGGATGTACCATATCTAGTTCCAGTGTAAGCTGGTGAAATGCTACCTTCAATACAACGGACCAGGGCAATCCCGCCTCCTATTACGCCCTCAGCAAGGTTTGGATCGGATTTCATTCAAACTTGGATCAAGATTGAAGATTGAGTCTCAGCCACAAAGACAGACTCTGCTTTCGTACCTTATCGCAAGCTTCTTTTCGCTTTCAATGGGACCACGCCATGTCATCTTTAACCTTATTGAAGAACCGATTTCATGAACTTCTTTTCTTTTAAGTCTGTTAAAATACGCCATAATAGGAATAGGGGTGCAGGCCAAGTTCCTGTGCTTATAGAAGAGAAGGTAAGGTCGGCTTTAGACTTTCCCCTCCTTTAGCTATTTTTAATTGAGTTGAACCCTTCTAATAGAATCAACCTAGCTACTAGCTAGCCGGCCTAAACTTCTTTCAGTCATTAAGTGATGGAACCTATCTTTTCTAAACAGGATTAGTGTCTTAGTGCCCGAGCCGCTTAGCTAGCTAATCGGACATTGAACATTAAGCGGCATCCCAAAGCAACAAATATACACATTATGATAATTGGTTGAAACATGTTTTTGTGCATGTATAAGTACACATCTACACATTACAAATAAGTAGTTGAAAACATGTTTTGTGTAACTAGATGTACACATATCGATAGTATATTAGTTGTGGGCAGAAGATTCCTTAATGTAAGCACTTACATTTATTTGATGGTGACTTTTGTAGCACATATCAATCTCGACTTCTGATTCACATGCTTCATTTTGATAAATTTGCGCCATAAGATTGATTAGTATTTTTATTATTTCCCAGCCAAATCTGTCATTCACTCAGAGAATGAGTGGTTCTTCTTTTCTTCCCGTGGGAGAAAGTACCCCCATGGCTCACAAAACAAGAGGGCAACGGAATCTGGGTATTGGAAAGCTACTGGGAAAGAACGCAATGTGAAGTCAGGCTCTAATGTGATCGGCACAAAAAGAACTTTGGTGTTCCATACAGGTCGAGCACCAAAAGGGGAGCGGACAGAATGGATCGTGCATGAGTATTGTATGAACGAAATTTCTCAGGTGAATATGTTTTACTTCTGAAGATACTGATTCTTAGCTGACTTCAATTATTGTATGTTTTTGTTTTTAAGCTAATATCCTTAAGCTAATAGTTTTGTTTTTAATCATCCTTATGCTAGTAGTTTGCTACCAATGTAATTTGCTAATGCTGTCAGTTGGGCATCACGTTTTTTGACTTTAGTTTTCTCTTAACATTATTGTAGTGACTTATTTTTTAGCTATCAATGTTACCTTCCACGCCATCATTTGTCCTTTCTTATCATGTATGCACTTGCTTAAAAAAATGGAATGAGGAACCTTTACGTCATTTTAAGAAGTCTTGCCTTGTTTATTGGCAGGATTCTATGGTTGTTTGTCGACTTCGAAAGAACACTGACTTCCGAATAAATGATAGTCCAAGACAAGGTTCTTCGAGTCAAAGGCAGTTATCAACTGAGAACAGTAGCAATGCTACACTATCTGAAGTTGGTGTAGAACAATTAGGCATATTGGAAAGAGCCAAGGTAGTTGAAAGTTGCTCAAAAGAGGGTAGCGGCAGTTATAATTCTCATTCTGTTGAGCAACAAATTGATCCGGGTTTTGAATCTGATTGGGAGCTAGCAAATGAGTTTTCTCATCTTGGTTCCTCCAGCCACCAGGTTGGTGACTATTATTTCCATATTCTACCTTTTATTTTCTATGTTCTGTTGGCCACTTAGACATTGGGGAATCCAACTTTTAGGTACTGGTTTATTTTTAACCTTCAATAAAATAACACTGTTGGAAGGATTTCATGTTATGCATGTTATGTTAAATGTTCAAGTATCCATGTTGGCCACTCGACGCTTGGATACACTGGATTGAGGTTATGGATTCCGACTTCTAGTTGGAAATTTATGCACGAAATGTGCCAAGGCACCTTGGAAAATCCACTTATCCAAGAAAGTAAGAAACATATACCCAGCTATATGAAAATATTGACATGTCTCGGAATTCTTAGGAACATGACACTTGTACACGTACGCTGCACCTACACCCGTATGCGGCAATGTAGACTTCACCTGAATTTCCAAAATCTGCCAGCTGATTTCTCCACTAAGTGCAATTTGGGTACCATTTGCCTAAACTTTTGATTTCTACCATTTATGATAATGGCTCTTGAGTTAATTTGTTCTTAAATAGCAGGGTTTTGACGATGACGATTGTTTTGCTGAGATACTAAAAGATGATATTGTTGACCTTGGAAAACTTATACTGCCTTCAACTCCTGATATCTTACCAGTAGTTGCAGACAAAGCCGAGCATGAGAAGAGGCTTCTACAGCTAACTGAAGCAACCCCATTACATATCCTTCCTGTCCAAGGCAAAGTAAACCGAAGAATCAGAATGGGGCAGCAACAACCAGAAAAATACCATGTCGAGTCGGTGAAGATTGAAGCAAGCAATAGCTACTTCTCTGTTGAGGAGTTTATCCATCCAAAATCGGATGAACCGCCAAACTGTTTGTTGGGCTTAGCTCTAAGTCAGAGATTCAATCGTCGTTGTCTGTCTGCAGTCTTCATCATACTAACCTTGTTGGTTCTGTTTGTGTCTCTGTTGGGAGTACCATCGCAAGTCAAGTCGAGAAGTTTAAATATGCTTACATATTATAAGAAGCCGCCAATGTGAATAGTAGGGTGGCTTGCTTCTCCGAACATTGTACATATTGGGGTGTGAAATATGTAAAGTGGCATGGAGGTGTTGATATCATTATTAGGTTTTTACTGAAGGGTTTCAAGTCAGATTTGTTGGTGTACAAACTAGTCGTACTCACAGGTTGGTGATGAATATGTAGTAATGATGTGTTTGAGGATTTGGCCTTTATGTGTGCGCGCGTGTGAATGTGGCAAATTTGGTCCAGCAATTGGATGGATTTTAAGTTGGCGGCTGAACTGCAAAATATTGCGTAGTGTGAGGTTGAAATTGAGCAAAACAAGCATTAAATTTAAGTACTATCTTCCTGACTTCCATTCTTCTGGCACCTGACGGCCTGTTTGGATGGCGGATTTGATTTTGGGTGAATATAGAAGGAGGGTAGATTTGTAATGAGAATGGGCTCACCTCCTAAAAAGAGTGGATTTGTAATCCGATATTGGATGGTAATTTGAGAAGGGAGATTTAGAAGGTGAATACGATAGGATTAGTTGTCAAATGACTTAACTGCTGTAGTAGACAATATCTTCCGTTCCCCTATTATTTTCCTATAGATAGTTTTCTTCTAGATTGATGTTCTTACTTGCATTTAAAAAAGACCTTAATCTAGGGACAACAAAAGTAATCTCACTCGTGATATGGAAATCCAAAAAGTTGGTACAAGTAATTCTACGGGACCGTTCCAACCCAATCACTAGAATATTGTAATAATCATCATTTTGAGACCGAAGAATATTGTAATAATCATCATTTTGAGAAAAAAGAAAAATTTGCCGTTATATGGAAAACGGTAGAGGATCTCTCCATTTCTTCCTTTATTGAGAGGTCTTAAATTTTCACACATGTATACGTGTACGACTATGTATTATAAGTTTTGACTTTTCAAAAAAAAATACTTTCATTGATAAAAAGTCTCATTTAGGTAAAGAAAAAAGGGCTTCTTAGAAAAGACTCTCCATATCCATGTATTTTTCTTGTCAAGATTAATCCTTTGACAACATTGATTATTCGTTCTTACTTCACATTTTTATGTGATAATAATTCTAGAATTGAAGACATTAGATATTATGCTTTCTTGAGTAATCATTTTGCTTAGCCATTGAATAATAAATTTACTTATAAAAAGGAAATAGGATTTTTGAATAAACAAAACTTACATTGAATTTAAAATTAATTCTTAAAGACTTTACTAACCCTCTTTCTAGAAGTTGCAGAAAAGAAAGGAAGATAAGGAAAAAATAACTAAGGACTAAAATGTGAGAAAAGTGTAGTTTGAAGAATTATATACTTTGTTCTGAGTTTGCCTTGAATTTGGAGACCTCTGACCGGGCCGGAAGTCCAAATTCGCGCAGATGTTTACGGTTATCTTTTGTCCAGACTGAAGTGTGAGAAAAGTGTAGTTTGACGTATTATTGACCCCCCGTGAACTGATTACAGGAGTGCATAGCACGATCTCTCTTTCCTCGGCACCTTCAATTGAAAGCACGGAGCCCACGCCCCTACACGGGCATAACTTACTGAATTTGTACAACATGGAAACACTACAAAATATTACTAAGTTAATTGGCATCACTTCGGCACTTCTGAGTGTAGGCTTTCACATTCTTGATTAGCATTGTATTAACCACAGGAGCATTAGCTTGCTTTAAACTGGGCTTTGCAGAAGAGGGTAAGCAAAAGATAAAGCAAAAGATTCTGGAAATTTGCCAGGGGACAGCCCCCCCTAGCTAAGCAAAAGATAAAAGGATAAAAAGGGAGCAGGAGCAGATTCTGGAAATTTGAGCAGCATTTCGCTGCTTTTAGACAAACCCAGAAAACCGAACTGCCCATAACACTTCACAACCGAACTGTTCAGCAGACACAGATCCAATAACAAAACAAAGCAGTCCACAGCAAACATTGAGCTAGGAAAATAGCAACAGCATGCACAATCCCTCAACTCACAGGTTTTCACTCTGAATACCTTTTAGTCGTCGTCCGCCAGCTCCATTAGCTTCTGCAAAACAACCTTTATCGCGTCCAGAACAACCTTTATCGCGTCCAGAACAACCTTTATCGCGTCCAGAACGTCAATTAAAATTTTGAACACCCACTTCGGTGGCAGCCAAGTATGCATTAACCTTCGAACCCAGTACAGTGCCCATGCGCCCCAGCAAAAAGCTACACATGCAGACTTTATAGCGTCAAATATAGCTTTCAATGTAACAAATGTATCAGCCACAGATTGTCCATCACCAGGCCCCGCCTTTTGTTCCTCTTTCGCAGCTTCCCCTTGTGTGGGTTCAGTACTCTCCAGTCTCCACCTTCGAAGTCCCCTTCTGAGGACTTGGTTGTGACTGAGACTCTAGCATTGATTCATCAGGAATCACCTCTTTCGCAGCCTCCCCTTGTGTGGGTTCAGTACTCTCCACCTTCGAAGTCCCCTTCTGAGGACTTGGTTGTGACTGAGACTCTAGCATTGATTCATCAGGAATCACCTCTTTCGCAGCCTCCCCTTGTGTGGGTTCAGCTCTCTCCACCTTCAAAGTCCCCTTCGGAGGACTTGGTTGTGACTGAGACAAGAGTCTCAGTCCAAAGCCTAAGCCCCCTGAAGAGGGACTCGAAATCGTTCTACCAGAATGTAAATTATCTCGAATGAATCTGCTACTAGCGCCATTCTACAATAAAAAGCATCTTAATTGAAGGCCCAATCAACTAACTACGGACTTACGGCATTGTTAATGACGTATCAATCATATATCACTCAGAAACAGTACCATTCTCAGAAAATAGGAGCTCAAAATTAAAAGGCACATACTGTAAAGAAAATCTTGGTTTCATGAACTCCTAAAGCGTAAAACATAAGCTGCCTCAGTTTTATGTGGTCCAGTTGTAGTACATACTACCCAACTAAGCTGCATGGTTCAACCGGTGCAAACTGCTTGGAGACACCCAGCCGGCTTCCACCTCCAATGAACTTGTGAAGTTAACTGCCATGAGTAGGACTGTAAAGCCTAAGAACGACCCTTCTAAAAGAGAAGATTCATCACTGTTTCGTAATAACCACCAGGATCGCAAGGGGCACTTTCTTTGAGACTGAAGAGAAGGTGAGAATACATGATTGGTCTTGACTTTTTAAAGCTTGTATGAAGGCTTCATTTCAGTGTACTAGGTAGAGTATTGTGTACAAAGTTACAAACCAGGAAAAACAAAATGGCAATTAAGTAACGATCTCTTCTTTATAATTGTAAACTACAAACCATGAGCTCATTGATAACATTTTATGTTTTTTTTTTCTTTTTACATATCTCAGTTCTTTGATGGCCTGATATGACAAGAGGATGATTGGGCATCAGGTTTCAAGAGAACAAGGTCTCTCCCAGTTTCTTCGGTGACAAACATGTTACTATAAATTAGTACTCCATTAGAAGGTACAAACCATTGCCTTCCAGATACATGGTTCGATAAACTAAATGTGTCTTAAGATGAACACCGCTGCACCAGTGTATTTTTATGGCGCCAATTTCACCACTCAATACCATTCCAAGTATCTCACACAGTGGTGGAGCCACATGGAGGGGGTGGGGTAGGTCCCAACTCATAACTTTTTTTGGTACACTATCTTGATTCGATTACGTATTTACTGGTACAGAAACAATTTAATACCAATTTAGAAAATGACCAGTTCGGATAAGAAAAATAGCCATTCAATGGCTTTCATTTGAATACCACAAGAGAGTTAGACAAAGCCTTTATTCTTTTTCATAAGAAATGAAGTTCACGACAAAGCTTAATCATATATTGTATGCTTAATTTTCTATTTGAACTTTTTTTTCCCACACAACATGCAACATAAAATAAGTAGACCTACCTAAGGGTGCCACCCCCACATTCAAATTCTTGCTCCCACCAATGATCTCACACTAGCATTATACCACCCCAATCGGAAAAAAAAAAAAAAAAAACAATCGTTATTGTTTTGTTTCTGAAACCCATATTTAGAAACAGTCCTACTTCGTCCCAACAAGGGGAAAAACCATCAACAGAGTTGTTCTATTCTAATACAGTTTTAATCAAACACATGGCGTGCAATATCCATACTATGCAAACTAAGAACCACATTCTTATTCAATCAAAGAAATGATACTAATAACGGACAGAAACTAAACATATCTACAAAACCATTATACAAAAGTACGATGAGTTGAAAACTGAGCTACTTTGGAATGCTGAATCTTACCATTGTGCATTTACCTTGCGTGTGGTACAAACACGCTGGCTTCCAACGACTGCTTGGCTTTGGATTTGGAATCGAATCAACCGAAGGGGGTGAGTACAAACTTACCAGATATCGGCTTCTTGAAGCTAAGAGGGTGCGAAGATGCCTCACCATCCTTCGCCAGATGCAGAGTGGGGAGAACCTAGGGTTTAGTTTATGAGACCTTTTATATAGGCAGTGGCGGAGGGAAATGGAGCCCAGTGTGGGCAGGTTTCGGGAGTAATTTTTTTTAATTCACAGTTTCAAGTAAATCGTTGAGCAATTTTATAAATAGTAAAGAATTGGAGATTCTACGACACGTTACATAGTTTCTTAACACTCTATTCCATCACACGTATTTATGTCATGAGGCTCAATTCAAGTATATGATTTTCACCTTAATATGCGATGAAGAACAATTTTAGGTCACAACTTTGACAGTGCTCCAAAACCACTAAATAATTACTACTACTCATAACTAGCCTTCATTCACTCAACTTTAACATCCAAACGACCATGTGTGTACGCAATCATAATTATATCGTCTCAAAATGTAAGTCAAATGAGTCTTTGTTCACTATGTCCTTTGTTTCTCTCTTCTTAAATTTATTACGAAAATTTACTTATTTTACAAATGAATATGAAAATTATAAATTTGTTTTTATACATAGTTTGTGCCCACCCTTATATAAATTCCTGGCTACGCCACTGGCCACTTCTATTCCAACCCTAATCCGCATTATAGCCTAAATACCCATAATGCCCTTATAACTCCGTTCCGCTCAGCTCCGTTCGGCACTGGCCTTTTACGAGAACTTCTCAGTACCTCTCATACACATCATATGAGCCACAAGTTCCAACATTTTGGAACAGAGGTTTCATTGTTAATTGCACTATTTATATTAATATATGAAATTTGCTGCATATATTGTTGCATAATAGAGCTAATAAAGTTAACGTAATTTCTGAACACCCTACTACAAATTCCTCGAGCCACCAGTACATAAATTTTTGTACATAAAATGTACAAATAAGTTGGTTTGGGATTATTCAGGGTTCCACACGAATGATCGGAGCAGTTCAAGTTGTTCAAAATAATATTTTGTTATATGCCGTAAAAAATAAACTCAATCGAATATCAGTAAATGCTCCATCGATTTATCTAGTTTTTTTATTTTGAACCAAAAATTGGATAAACAAATAAAGCATTTACCAATATCCGATTGAGCTAATTTTTTATGGGATATAAGAAAACATTATTCATGATGCATGCATGATCACATCACGATGCGTTTATTGACACGTCACAATACGTTTATTGAACACGACACAAATTACGAGAAAATGATAGCGATGACGAGAAATAGAGATGAGAATGAAAATGAAAAGAAATGGATAGAAATGGGTGCGGTAGTGTAGCAAAAGCGTCACCCCAACTTCGCGGGAGAACTTGGTAGTTCGGGCTAAGCGTGCACAACACACAGTGAACAAATCTTATAAACAGACTGGTTAAGTTCAGTGATATAAGACGACCGAGACTGTGTCGTGTGAGTCGCGGGGTGGACAGACCTTGCAAACAGGCTGTTAAGTTCGGTGATGCAAGATGGCCAAAACCTCGAGCGGAAAGGTTGGTGCCGTTAGTTGAAAGGAGACGAAAACGGACCAATAACTTTTGATTGATGTGAGATGTTAACATGAATGAAATTTGAAGAAGAATGCCGACACTGAAAAAAATAATACGAGACACTGTTTTACTGCGCATAATTTACTCTGATCTGCGTTGACACTGACATGTTTGCACTCATGAGATATTCTGTTATCAAGCCTGCTTTATTTGCCATGACCATATTGTTCTAGAATTGCTAGTTAAGGATTGGATAGTATTGTCTACTGGGCCTTGTTGCTCATGGTGTTACACTTTGTAGACATTAAAATTTTGACGCGATTTAATCGCCATCCAAATTAATTGAGACAAATAAAATTGTCTAAATTAATTAAAGTCAAGGCTGGTCAAAACCTTCAAATAAATTTGGGCCCGCCAAAATTATGGGCTCAATCCATTTGAGATACGGTAAAGGCCAAAATAAGTTGGGCTAATTTAAATTAGCCAAATGGGCTCACGAAAATATGGGCTCAATCATGGGCAGGACCAAAAGAAGATGGACCGACTTAGCCTTTGAAATGAGTCATAAATCTGGGCCAACCCAAAGATACAGGCCTAATCCAATTTTCTTTGGGTCGAACGAATAATCATAATATATATATTTATATATTATAATTTCTTTAATATTGACCTAAGTTAATTGGAAAGAAAATCAATCAAAGAAAATCTTACCAAACTTATCACCCCTCTCCTTTGCCTATAAATAGAGGCTCATATGAAGGAGAGAAGGACCTTTTTGGCTAGCATTCTATAAGAGTTCTCAAGCACTCTCAAGAATCCAAGCAACTCACAAGTCATTCTCTCTCAAAGTTCTTCCCAAAAATCCCACATTCAACAACTTGCAAAGAATCAACAAGCACTCAAACTACATGCCGATTTCTTCGTAAGTTTCTACCTAAAATCACTCAACAAACCAAAACTCTTGAAAGTTTTCAAAGATCAATCTCTTTTCGAAGGATTTCTTTGGAGTTCTTTCAAGTTTAAACCATTGTTCAAACTTTGTTCTTCAGTTCATCAACTCGAAGATTCAAGGAAAGTTACCGTTTGCGCGATTCAACAACAAGCATTCAAGTCGTTGGAAAGCCATCAATTCCGGAGATCGAATCAGATGATTTTGTTCTTTTGTTTTGTTGAAAGAGCATTTATTAGAGAATTGTATCCCTCGCATTTAATTCAAATCAATAAAATATTATTTTTTGTGCATCTTTTTCTTGTCTTTATTTTAGGACACGAATTTGTGTGTTACACACTTGTGTAACCCTTACATAATACCACGATGTTGCTACACGACTCCGACGTATTATGTCAGTGTACCGAGATGAACAGGAGGAATTCTACGGGCAGGAGGCTTTTGGAGCCGGAGGTGCTACCAACATGGGGGACAACCAGGCGCAGGGATAGACGGAGCCATAGATCCGACCCAGTTGCAATAACATTAGCTTATGGAGACAGACTTTATTGTATTAAGTGTTATATTATGACTTGTATTTATATTTCATGCATATGCTTGCATGCGTCAACATTGTGAGATATCTAGAATTGGTATGTTGCACAACTGATATCTTTCAACTACCCATTTGTACACGGATTTTTAGATCCCTGATTCCCCATGGGGATCCCCGTTCCCCGCATTGGGTCGGGGATGAAGGTTAAAAAAAAATCTTCGATGGAGATTGGGGAGGGGATGGGGGTTGATATGAGTTTGGGGATGAAGGCAATAGTATCCACCCCTACCCTTCCCATGCCCATCCCTAGTTTTCAACATAGAAGTGTCGGGTTTTTTTTGTCCATTTGGTGCTCCGATGGTTATTATAGGCAGGAGTAGAAACGATCAGAATGATGGGACACATTTACTGTTTTCCGCCAAGTTATCTGAGAAAAAAAAAAAAAAAACTTGAACTATTGAAGTGTAAAAAACAATGTTTAAAGGTTAATATTGGAATGACAAAAGTTGACACAATGACATGAAAAGAGAGACACCAAACTTGTGGACTCTGTGTACAAATTACATATATTAGACTAAATATCCATGAAGCTTAAGAAGGGGGCTGATTCTATTCGCAACCGAGGAATGGCTAAATTCAACCCACTAACATTTAATCAATGGTAGACAAAAATGCCCTTGCATAAAAAGACTTTTTTGTCCTTAATGAGTGGGATGCAAATAGCACAAAGCAATTAAAAACAACCATAAAAAATCTACAACCCCTTCTCCATCTTATCTCCAACCCACACAATCATTTGCCAAAAAAAAAAAAAAAAAGAAACTCAAGAACACAGATCGTGTTCTTTCTTCTTCTTCCTATTACATGCCCTAAAAAACCTCCTCTTCTCTTCTCCCACATCTCCATCTCCCACCTCAAACCCTAGAGAACTTTCACACTCCTCCTCATTCCTCACCTCTCCCTTAATGAAGAATCTAATGGAGGCTTCCATGGAAGGTTCTTCACCTACATTTGAACCACAATACTCCTTTTTTGAAATGGAAGAAACGAAAATGGGGGTAAATTTTTCGATTACAAGCTGCAAGGAGGTCGACAAGGAAGTTGATGGGAAGAAAAGGGTGGTTTGGGAGCCAAAAATGAGCAAAGAGGTAAGACCCAGATTTCAATTTCGCGTTTTCGTCATTTGAAATTCGGATTCCCAGTGTTGAAGTTGCACGTGGTTTTCATTCTTTAAAGTTTGAACTACGTAACTTATTTCGAATTTTAAAACATGGCAAAAAGTTTGAAACAACTAAGTTTAAATTCCCTCCAATTGATTCATTTGTTTGAAACCGAATTCTATACACCTATTCAAATTTTAGAATATGAATTAAGACGTTACTTCAACTTATAAAATCTGAACACGGAACTGTAGGATATGAAGATATAAATTAATTGTTTATGTCCGAATAGTAGTAAATATTTCATCTTTTAATATTTGAAATTATGACATGTTTTCAATTGTTAAATCTTGATGTTTTGATCATTGAACTTATAAAACTTCATCTTTTGATCATTCAATTTGTAATATCTGAATTGTAGGCCACAGTTCATTTTTTAATAATGGAATTTTTGTCTTGTTTTCAATTGTTAAAACTTGATGTTTGCTGATCAATATTTATTTTTGTGGGATCATGTATTTTTTGAACAGGGTACAAGATCAACCTTTCCAGTTTTCGTGGATTTGGAGCATAAAATTCATAGAAACGAATTTCAAGAATTTTAGGCGGAACAAGGGTTATATAATGACAGACGGAGAGGCTCGACTAGATGGGACCACTGGAAGGATTTTGTGGGAAAAGAAGAGGAGATTGGACAATCTCATTTGATAATAATTAGAGCACATTGCTACGAGCACAGATCGCTCAGTGGGATCCATTTCAGGATTCCACGCGAACAATCGGAACCATTTATTAATTTTAAAATATGTTTTTTAAGTGGCTCCAGGGAAAAAATATCTCAATCAGATAGCTCTAAGTGTTTGATCCAATTTTTCAATTTGCTTTTTCTTTAGGGGAGAAGAAGAGGAAGTTCAAGCTTTGGCATCAAATTTGATAAGAAAGATGTCTAACTTTTGAGTGCATCTCTCTCCCATTCCATGTGACTTTGTTATGCCCGGATCGAAATTTTTTCTAAACTGTATATGCTTGTTCACACGTCCAAAGGGTATCGTTTCATGTCCATGCCCGATGTGTTGGACACAAATACGTGAGGCCGATAGACGTGTCCGTACATGAGGTCGGTAGCAGTTTTTGGAATGCCATGTTATGGTCTTATATAGCTGAAAAGCATTTCATAAGCTCATTTGACAATAATTTTTTTGCCCAATGGCTACCTATGAACTACCAATATATTCACACAAGATCCCATTAAAACATCGATCTTCTCTTTAGACTTGAAAACCAAGCCTACATGTCTAAACAAAATGCAAAAAGAGACTATATAAACATCTAAATATCCCTTAAGTAGCCTACATGTATTCAAACCACAAAATAAGAAAAGGAAGTGACAAGGAAAATGGTTCAACTAATCTTGCACGTGAACTAGCCCGTTCATGATTTCTACCATAGCCAATGATTTGGTAACAAAAGTTCACGCAATTAGGCAATGGCCAACTTTGACAATTCGGTCAACTACGTTTTATTGGTAACAAAAAGTTCACGCAACAAGAGTTTTTCCTACCAATTTCACCACGAAATAACAAAAAAAGTCGTAAGCCCAAAAATTACAAATGAAAATCATATAGAACTTGGTTCATTGGTAGCCTTGTCTAATCTAGTCTAATAATTAAGCAATTTTCCATGGGAAATTATTTCTCTCATTGAATCTTTGGCATCACTGGCTCTCTCCATATTCCTTCTCTCCCCTATGACATTGTGACATTGTGCTTTCCATCGTTTCCTTAGCATCACCAGTCATGTCCTTGGCTCGATCTGCCTTCTCGTTAGCATAGCTCTTTGCATCGCCCATATTCCCCAAAACCTGCAAATTATGAGATTCACATCATCCAAAAGGTGAAACATACATCCTTTGTTTTTAGCTGATAACATTCATTCATTGTGTATCAAAAGCTTAATTCATTCATGGCAGAATCCATTGAACAACTAAGAAAGTACATAGCATTAAACAATTCGATCGTGTGTTATCTACATGGAGATTGCACTTAGCATCTAGTTATTTATTTAACTATAGAGGCAACCTATAGCTGCTCATGCGTGGGATGTTGTTCATCAAGCATGGCAAGCAGTAGCTGAAGCCATGGCCATCTGCTCCACCTTAACCCCGGCATTGCACATGTTAGCAATGGCACGTGCGTATCTCCTTCCATACCTCGACAACGGTCGACAGTGTTCTTCATAAGTCCCCACCTGCACAAAATGAGTGCAACCAAAGGACTCCATAAGCACTCAATTTACTAAATTTGACACTCCCCTTGGAGCTCTGTGGAACTGGAGAAATAAAAAATAAAAATAAACTTTATAGATCAATAAGGCAACAATTAATCCAAAGAAGTCTGCACTTTCTTTTTTACAGATGACAAGTTCTGAAGACATTTTAAACCCGAGTTTGGTATAACCCAAGATTTTCACATGGTTGGTGAAATAATAAAATAATGAATCCGGATTGACGCACAACGCAAGTAAAAGAGACCTTGTGCCAAAAGTGAAGAAGTTCTGCATCACATTGGCTAGCAGCCTTCGAAATTCTCGAGGAATCATGTGTGATGAAGGTATGGTTATCATTTGCAGGACTTGAACCGAAGTGAGAGTACAGAGAATTCTTGCCAAGCTTGGTATTTCCATACTTCATGACATGGGAGCTGTCCACTTTATTCCCATTTGCTGTCCTCCTCCCAACCTTTCGATGTGATTAAGATGAATCACTTTGGCTACTCATGCACCACTACGTACTTAGTAGACCATGAGCGTTAGTAGAACAGTAATTATTACTTTGGCTATGAATAAATAGGATTATCGACTGAAGTTATCAAAGAGGGTAAGAAAAATAGCCATACATAACCGTAACAGGCAGACTAATGCCTGGATCCGGACATGAGTCAGTGCTCACTTAACACCGAAAACAAAGTACGGGACGCGTAGAGTTTGATTTGTGATCAAGACAAACAATAGGCTCCTAGAGATCCCATTCAAGGATTACACAGAGCACCGATGAAACCTTGAAAACCAACGCCGACCGGCACTCGACGTGAGAGAACGCCGGCAAAGTCGGCGAGCCCTCGTAGTAACTGTTTAATATAGTCCAGACTCCAGACCCAGAAATTTCACTTCCTTCACAGCCCTATTTTTCTCAGTTACCATTCATTATATTCTCAAACTGTTACAAACCCAAGATTAATCCACTGAAATCTATGTCGAAAATTATGTTTTCTCAAATCAATCGATTCTGAAATCAAAGAACGTAGTACATAACAAGCAGATCAAGCACAAATTTATAGAGAAAACAACCTGAGATGTACAAATAAGAAACCAAAGAGCTGACCTTTTTCGAGTGACTCAGAGAAGAGAGAGTCCCAATTAGGCAAAAACTGAGGAGAAAGTCTACGAACTGTGAAATCCTCTCACACTTTCTTCCCTTTTGTTTCTTTCTATATTCTTTGGCTTTGACAAAGTTGTCTTGATTTTGAAAAAAAAAAGGCCCGAGATTTTGTCCCAGTGAGAAAGGGGCTGGACACCGGCATCGTCGAAGAGGTTCTGGCGCAGGGAGAGGTGCTCAATCCGAGGGTCTAGTGTGGAGAGTAGATTGGCGGTTAGGTCTTACTCGGTGAGACTCTGAGGAAGCTCGATTGGGTCGAGATCGTAGAGCTGACAGCTAGTGAGGTCGAGGACCGTGCCGGATGATGATTCGTCGTCGTCGACGAAGACGGTGGTTGTGTGGTTAGTGGGTTGTGATGGTGGTTTGGCTTGGTCTTCCATTGTGGTGATGATTGGTGATGGCGGTGGCGATTGGAGAGACGGAGACGAAGAGGAGGAGAGGTGTGTCGTCGTAGGAGGATGGGGGCGGTGCCAATGGCGACGAAGAGACAGAGAGATCGATGGGGGAAGCCGATGTACTGTACTGGGTTTTGATTTTTAGGGGTTTGATAGGAGGGGTAGTTTTGGTAGAAATTAAATCTTAGGAAGGAGAAAGGATAGAGGGGTAGATTGGGAAAGTTTTGTTTGTATTTAACCAAAAATGGGTTATAGGGTAGCAATTTCCAAAATGAGTTTTTAGTGGGCTGAATTTAGCCATTCCTCGGTTGCGAATAGAATCAGCCTAAGAAGGCCTTGACCCTTGAGGCCATTTGAGCGAGGGCCCTCCCTCTTACTTTTGCCCTTCAATTTTGTCTTATTTACGTCTCATGCCATTAAAAAGAGAGCGCCTTCCTCTTCGTCTTCCTCGTCGATCTCCCTCTAGCCGATCTCGCACTCCCTCCTCTTGCCTCTTGGTACGTTACCGTACAGTTCTCTCTCTCTCTCTCTCTCTCTCTGTTTGTGTATCTCTTTGATATTTATGCGGCCGAGTTGGCGGTTGTTGCTCGAGAAAGAGGCTCGTGGATCATGTAGGAGGGAGAGGGTAGCGGGGTTGTAGACTTCAACTAGGGTTGGTTTCGGAGGGAAGTGATTGAGTTGGGGCTGGGGAAGGGGGTATGGTTTGGACAGAATTTAAAGGGTTTCTGTTAGGGGTTGGACAAGTAAGGGTTTGTGTTTAGGGATTGGACATATTTAGGGGTTTTTAGCAACTGTGATTATTTTCTACGGGCCAATTTAAGGATTGTATGCCTTCATTTTCTTATAGTATTTATTATACTTCAGTTTTGATTATCTCAGTCGTCATGCGTATGTGTTGAGAGGAGATATTATATGTAAGCTATTATCTTCCATTAATCTCATCTGTTCAATTTTATCCATTCTTAAAATCAATTAAAAGTGGGACTGACTGCTTGCCATTGCACACTTCTCTCCATGTTATCTAGGAAGATACTCTCTTGGTTCCAATACAACTTGATTGTCCTCTGTACTGACGTTATTTCTCTTTCACTTCTTTCCCATGTACAAATCCACTTCGCCAACTCTCTTCTCTCTCTGTATTTTCACGAAAGAGTGTCATCGCGGCAGCATTACACATCATGACATTTACAAAACCCCCTTTTTATTGGTACATATATTTTTCCCTGTGACTTGTTGGTTATAGCTATATTTGGGTATTATAGCTGTTTTTCAATGATTTTTATATTTCAATACTAGCTTATAGTTTCATACTGCGAGGGTAAATTACATGCTTCATAGGCAACGGTATCACAATTTGCTTGACAACTTTGACATGGAAAGGCAATGTAATTCAAGAACCCACAAGAGTGGTCCTTGTAGTTGTCAAGCTCCATTTGAGGACTGTGTAGTTAGCCCAATAAAAATGCATACCTCATGAGTCACTGGGCTACCTTATACTTACAAAAATATCAACATGTGGTTTCACATGTGGTTTCTCATTTTCTTGTACATATGCAGGTGTTTATTGGACGGAGCCAGAACTAAACATTGACTAATGTTAGTATGGAAGAAGAAAGGGTTGATCTGTATAGAGATTGCCGTGATGCTATTGTAATTCCTCCTCTTGTTTTAGACGTCTGTACGTTGAATATTGGATTGGACATTGCAATAGGTTCTGTAATAGTTACAGTAATGGACCATTGTTGCCCTCTCGAATGATATAATCCAAGCCTATTCGGATTCCATATAATTTTGGTGCGTTTCCAGGAGCAACCTTATGGTAAAATGCAAAAATAGAATTTTGATACTTGCTTTTTGTGTCTTTGTACTGAAGCTTTTTTGTAGCTTCCTTGTATCTACTATTCGATACTTGAATATCTTGGCTTTGATAGTAGATTTTCATGATTCGAGTTGGATGCTGTCTTTCATGTGATGAATAAATATATCCATTAGGAGATCTTCAGGTATCGAAGTAGTCAGAACCAAGTTAAACATCACCAAAATATCCCAACAAGAACTAAGAGCTTAAATTAGCTAAAAGAGAAGAACGATCTTCCATCCATGAAAACCAAGACACAGAAATTCCTGGTGTATTCATATAGTGAAAATATCATGTATTGCTTTTGGCTGTGTAAGAAGTCTAGGCTAATAACTTCAATGGTCCCCCTTCAAGTGCTCAATTAGATTTCCAACTATAAATTTGGCGAAAAAAGTTTTGTGGTAAAACGAAGGAGGTTTAACTAGAACATGTTGCATGTTGAAAGCATAAAAGCTCCAGTAAATAAGTTCTACCTGATTATGCACGTTTTTAAAAAGCTTGAAGCCAATTTCTCTTTTGCATTATTTCAGCTTACAAAACTTCCAAGTTCAGATTCAGCTGGATCTCTACGCACCAGAAAGCTGCAGCCTTCCAAAATGCAATGCATAATGCACATAGAGGTAATATATTTCATAGCTAGAGTATTTGGAATTTCATATTCCTCTTTGGGTAGCTTTCCTGTGATTGGGTGGCTTTGAAGGATAAGAATGTTGGAGCAGAGAGGTCATCAAGTGGTCTACTGTAGTATAAATAAAACAATAGCTTATTCATTTTACGTTGAGTATTTGGTTGAGTAGAATGTCACAGCAACTGATCCTAAACTAGGTAACTCTAATAATCACTAAAGCTTACTTTTCAAAGCTATTACGTAGATGTTCTCTTTGGAATCCCAAAATTGGACCGCGCTGAGAAGCGAACAACTCATTTGTGGCAGAATTAAGAGTAATTGACCAAGGGTAAGTCCTTCAAATACTCCGCTTGTAACTGCATTAAAGTTGGACAATATCCATAGAAATTGATTAGCTAGACTAAAATTTTAGAAAGTTCTTTCTTACCCAAACATTAGTGATGTTGTTTCAGAAGTGCTTCAGTTATCTGTAAAATAGCTTCTATTGGACAGCCTGCTACACAAGTGTAGTACTCCTGTGTATAATTGTGTATGCTCTTGCCTCCAGATTTTTATCTTAGTGAATATCAAGTAATTTTTTGAATGTTACATTAGCATTGATTTGTTCATTATCTTGATCAATTCAACTGGTTTTGGACATACATGGTAACTGCTTCATCTTAAGACTTGCGTGATTAAATTTGCAGATTATACATAAAACTGATTAGCTAGACTAAAATTCAAAAAAAGTTCTTCCCCACCCAAATCATTAGTGATGTTATTTGACAAGTGCTTCAGTTATCTGTAAAATAGCTTCTACTCAAAAACCTGCTACATAAACGTGGAATTCCTCCGTATACCTCTCTATGGTTGTGACTCCAGATTTTTATCTTATAACATATCCAGTGATTTTTAGATGTTACATCCAATTCATACAAAGTGTACGGTCTTTGGGTGAACTTGTTTAATGTGTAAATTGAGATATTAAGAGACTGCTCATTGATCTGTTATTGCACTGCTACGTAACTCACCTGAGTGAACACATTCAAAACCAATGAGCATATGCGTGAACTAAATGTTTGTAGTATGGCTATGTTTTGCTTTTGTATTAGCCACTTTCAGACTTCAAGGTCTGGCCTTAAGATAATTGAGAATCAAGATAAAACATAGATGGAATATTAATCGCTTTTTGCTTCCAGTTTTACTTATGCTTGGCGATATTTGTAGAAGAAAACTTAGATAGAATATTAATCGCTTTTTGCTTCCAGTTTTTTGTTTGCTCTCATGGTGAAGATCAAAGTATGCCATTGTTTGTATCAAACAAGAAAATAACATCAATGCTACATAAATTACCATTAGTAAGGAAGCATGGTTTTGTTTTATTACGTTAGAGTTCTTGTAGAATTTGAATGATAAAATTAAAACTCGGGGAAATCACATAAATTAGCAATAACTAATGCATGCTTTTCACTTGAACTTTAGTAGGTAGAAACAACAGAGCTCTAGATGGGTATGGACGTAGTAAAAGACTTCGAATCAGGTTTCCTATCCAGATTAAGTTAAGAACCTTGACTTAGGTGCAAACTTATGCAAAAAGAGTTTTTGCTAGCTGCTCCTGCTTTGTGTTCCTCCTCTCCTACTGCTAAGTATGAATGTCTTTTTCACGTGCTGTGTTAGAATGCTGAGAATAGGTAGCTAATACACTCTAAACATTATCATGGTTTTTAAGTTGAACGAGATGCAAAGCTGTTGATGCTATCAAAACATGAAAATTTAATTGATGATACTGATACTATTATAAGTGTCTGGTCTGTTTTAAGATACCTCTAGCCTTTTGAGGACTAAATTTTAACAAAAAACATATTATTTCTGCAGCATGAATCCAGTTACAGTTTCTCTGTGGGATCAGTTTAGTGAAGTTGAGACAGCTGCCATTGCAAAACTAGCAGGCACTTTCCCCATGGCAATAGGAACGAGGCTCAAGATCGGATCTTACTACGGTAAATTATTTCATATTCAACCTTTAATTTCCCCGCCTACACTGATAACTACTCCTCCAATTTACTCCTTTCCACACAAATCAGACAACGCCTTGTTCAGATAGGCATCAATCACAGCTTATGCCTCATACACATGGAGTAGTTACAGCTTGAACATTGTGCACGTTAAACAAGGAGGCCTTTTCAGTTAAGCCATGAGACCTTGTTCGCACGGGCATGAATCAAACCTTGTACAATTGATCTTGAGCATAAATTACAACTACGGAAAAAATTTCAACCATGCGAAAAATTAGGCCTGAACTTTGAAAACAGACCACAAAAAGCAAAAGTAAGCCACAAAAACCCATTTTCCCTCTTAATTTCCATTTATTCAGCTTCTTCAAATTTCAGCGCCGATTCCCCTTTTAAACTAAGTTAGCTTCTCTTATTCGTTATTACTTTTCTTATTTCAATTGCTAAGTTCCCGTAACAAGAAAATGTTCAAATTGCACAGGTATCAGGCTACCAACACAATTCAACAATCTTCACTTCCAATCCAACAATCCTTGAAGCCACAGCATTGCAGACATGGTAAACCAACTTCAAAATGCCTAACAAAATCCTGAAATCCAATTCTTAATAGCAATTATATGCAGGTGTTTGGCCAATGCAAGGAAGCTGAAAGAACTATACTTGGTAGAACCACCAAAGCCAACAAAGATCAAGCAAACGAAGCCAAAGAATGACGACCAAGTGTAGAAGTATGCTCATAAAGATCTTTGACTAAATTTCGATCGGTAGGGTAAATATGGTACTGCTGTTTATTTCATTACAATAGATGTTATTATGTTTACTCACCAGGTTTGACATTAGACCTTCTGAACTAAAAGGGAAAAAGAACTTGGGGAAGGGGAGGGAGAGAGAGAGAGAGGGGGGTTGCAGAAATTGATAACTCTTATCTCACTGAGTTACTCTTTTATCTCTTTTGCACATCAATCCATAAATATCTCCTATTCTCCAATTGCGTTCTTTGGCAATTTAGTGAATCTTCAAGTTTGATTTGTTGACACTTGATATAACAAACTTATATGGAATGAGCTTTTAACGAGCAAACACAAACTCAAGTTTAAATAGCTTGTTTTGTTTATCTGCAATACTATGGAACCTGATCCATTAACTTTTCTTTGTTTTTGTGTTAACTATGAAAAACCTTGTGGCAGCATGCAATTTCCTTGTCACAACAGTTACAATACTACAAGGAGGACCAAGCTAAGCTAAGCTAGCAAAGGTAGCAGGGAATCAAAAGGCAGCATCCATTCTGAAAGATAATTATACATAATGAGTTTTGGTAGCAGTGACTTCATTCAAAATTACTACACCAATCCTTACCTGAACACTGTCTACACTCCTGATCAGTATTCCTCTTTCCTCGTCGGCATATTCTCAAACTTCGTCCAGGTATTCTAACCGATGAGTTTTCCTCATTACTGTTGTTTCTGGGTGTTTACGATAGATTTTGGAAGCATGATTTTACTGGTTTTTTGTCACATTTTTCGCCTCTAATTTTGAGTCAAAAACAGCTTTTGAAGCTGTTTTACTAGCCGATTAGCTAACCTGCTCACCTAATAAAAGATGTTGGCTTTGTGTTTTGGCAAACAGAACTTGTATGGTTTGGGAGCCAGGAGAATTGGGGTGACTGCAGTCCCACCACTTGGTTGTCTTCCAGCAGCAAGAACTTTATTTGGATTCCTACAGCCGGGTTGTGTATCTCGGCTCAACAACGATGCTCAAGGATTCAACAAGAAGATCAACTCAGCTGTATCAAACCTCCAAAAACAATTCCCGCAGCTTAAAATCGCTGTGTTTGATATCTTCAAACCGCTCTATGACCTTGTTCTGTCTCCTTAAAGTAATGGTAAATGAACTTTTGACTTATGGATACTCGTAGCAAGGTTTTGCCGATTCCATTAGACGGAACAAAAAGGAAAGATCATAAGAGTTTCGTTCCGTAAGAAAATTCCGTTGGCTACAGTACACAATGGCTTGGCATTCTTTAAAGAATTCTGACGTGTTTCATTGCGTTTTGGTGTGACTCGGTGGAAAACCAGAAGTTTGAAATTTCAGTATTTGTGTAATAAGTGTGTTTTAATCGGTCTAAGAAACAAACGTTTCGGCTGTTTGGATGGAAACGAATAAAATTTTGTTCCTTGACTCGAGGAATTGAAAACACCAGCCTAAACCAACCAATGTAAAAAACTAAAAAACCAGAGGAATCAAGTGTTGTCCTTGCATTGTTTTAGAGCTTCAACTTTTGGTCATGGTGCAGGTTTTGCGGAAGCAAGTAGAGGTTGCTGTGGGACGGACGGTGGAGACAACATTGTTGTTGTGCAATCCCAATTCACCGGGGACTTGTAGCAATGCTACACAATTGTGTTTTGGGACAGTGTCCATCTGTCTGAGGCTGCTAACCATGTTCTTGCCGATTCTTTGATCGTTGAAGGAATCAATCTCATCGGTTGAAGTTACATTCTCTATGCCTGTACTCTAGGTTTCCTGCTCTATAATGTTACGGGATTGCCATGGAAGGCTTACAACTTTGATTTGTTGCAGTATTCGTAGTGTAGTAAGGACATCCGACATATGCTTAAAACGGATAAGACATCCTCGGATCCAGATTTTGATTGTAATTTCGCAATTATCATACAAGGTGTTTCGTATAATATTAATGTTTTTAGATTACAAGTTGTTTACGCATACAAACCCTTTATAGAAGGAAATTGTGTATGATATATCCAAAATCTATTTATCATTAATATTCCAACCCCAACACTCAAATCAGGGTTAAGTTGCTGAAGTAAAAACTAGCCAAAGGAAAATAGCACAATGTCTTGGAACAAAATCTAAATTGCTCAGGTAAACCTTACACTGAATCAAGTGCAGAAAATCATGTACTGACAATTTGGAAAAACGAAACGAAGTGCTGATAAAACTGGCATGTTAGATGTGTATGAGGAAATCGCGCGGATCAGTAGTAGCTCAAGCAGCGGGCGGACTTTGGCGGCTGAGCAACACGATCGTCCCTAGCATTCCACGAATTTCCATCCCCTAGCACTTGCATTGCATTCCCGAGATGCGCTGCCAGGGACTGTGATGAGACTATCTTGTGAGCATCAGATTTCTTCATTTCCGACCCCATTCCCGTTTTCCGACCCCCTGCCCTGATTTGCTATGTTTCTTCTCCTCCTCGCCGTCTGTCGGTGGGCGCCCCATCTCGGTCTGCCTCTTTCTCCGGTGTATTTCACCGTTCGGATTCTCTTGGGTTTTCCGATGTTTTTGCCTAACGGCGTGGGTGGAGGCTGGCTGACGTGGTCTCCCGCCGGGGTGTACTGTTGGGTACCCTTGGTATCGCTTAACGGCTCGGGTTGAGCTTCCGTGGCAGGTGGTTGGTGTTATCGGGTTTCGGACTACTCTCCTGGGTGGTGTGGCTGGTGGCAGCGTGGTGGTTTGCCGTTGGAGATAGTCTTTTGGTGGTGGTTTGGTCCTGTCTGATGGTGGTTTCCATTGGCGGTGCGGCGGAGGGTTGAAGCTTCATAGCAGTTTAGGGTTTGGTTTAGGGTTTTCTCTTATTGGGCTTCATTGTTGTATTTGGACTCCTGGGCCATTTGGGGTGTTTGCTTTGTATTGTTTTATTCGGGCTTTTTAGGCCCATAGGTGCTTGGGCTTTGGCCCTTTGGGTGTGTGCTTTATTGTTGTATTCGGGCATTTAGGCGCTCAGGTGTTTGGGCTTTGTCCCTTAGGTGAGCCAACCTTGGTTGGTATCCCTTCCCCTTCCCCTCCTTGATGTACCCTATCAAGTTCCCTAATAAAACTATTTTTGCCGATCAAAAAAAAAAAAAAAAAAAAATATTAATCTTTGGGTAGATTCAATGGGCTGGAAAATTATTGGGTCGATACCCACTCCTAGCCGTGATTTGCTTACATTACGAAGACTATTAGAGATCCGTGTGATATAAAAAGAGAGCCCACAAGTAAGGCCCACGACCTCATTACCCATGTTGACGAGTTTTGTCTAATCTATTAAATCCAACTGTTCTCTCTCATGATCCAAAAGACCTCAAATTATGGGAAAATTTTTAAAAACCCCCAAACTTTGACCTCAATGTCTCATAAACTTCTGAATTTCAATAAATTTCAATTATACTCTCAAACTATCACTCCGTTAGTCAATTTGCCACCTCCCGGCCAAATCCGTCAAATTGGTAACGGTTTAGAGTTTAGACAGAGTTAATTTTTCGTTATATATGTTAAAGACATCATCATTTCCCTCATTTCTCTCTCTATCTCTCTCCACTCGTTACACCTGCTGACATTATCAAAACTAAACTAAATTATCTAACCAAACAAAGCCTTTGTCTCTCTCGCTCTCTCTCTCTCTCTCTCTCTCTCTCTCTCTCACACACACACACGGGGACCTGGTGAACCCAAGAAAAGAGAAATTGACGCATTGGCTGCCATAGCCATGGGGCATAAACAATAACCGTGGGACTTCTGTCAAACAAATGCCCACTGCCCAGAATCATTACTCTTTAGCAGAAGGCATTACGATTACCACTAAAACTATTGGGGCAATATATACACACCACAACCAAAATTGTATTTCTGGGCCCATGAATATCAATAGCAGACTCCAAATTTTAACACACAAGTAGCAGAAAACGGCAGAAGATGGAAATATCAGTTGTTATTTGTTTTCTCTTACTTGAATACGAAGACGAGTGAAATTTCAACATACATGTTCGGGTGAAATTTATCGACAAGGAGAAAACCCCACTTGATTTACTGAATAAAAACCAGTTGGAGAAGCCAACTTGTTCTGACGAGGGAGAGAAAAAATGTTTCCACATCTTTCCTGATTTACATCATCTTAAATTAGAAACTAGCAAGAGAACAGATTGAAGTTGAACGGAAAAACACAACGAAATCTACATCTACCAAAAGCAATCTAGGAAAAAAGAAAAAAAGAAGAGTTGTTCAGATCTTTACGATCTGTGATTGCGAGTTCATGGAGGCGTTGCTGTTACAGAGGCAAATAAGAAAACAAAGAGGTTTGGGGAAAATTCAAAAGATTTCGTGAGAAATTTGGGGGAAAAGAAGGATTGCATCGCGTGTGATTTGGTGGTGGTTTGTGGGTGGGTAGGTTTGTGTGTGTGTGAGGGAGAGAAACCCCAGTTTAGCATAGACAACGGAAAAAATTAACTCTAGTAGCTAAACCGTTATCAATTTGACAGATTTGGACGAGAGGGGATAAATTGACTAACGGTGTGATAGTTTGGGAGTGTAATTGAAGTTTATTAAAGTTCAGGAGTCCTTGAGACATTGAGGTTAAATTTAGGGGTTTTTTTTTTTTTTTTTTTAATTTTTCCCTTTAGTGAAATAAGAAGTGAAAGTTTTAGGGAAAATTCCAAAAAAAACCTCTGAACTGTCACCAAAATGTCCCATACGCCTCCAAACTTCATTAAATGTTAATGAGACCTCCAAACTTTACAACTTTTAATCAAAAAAGCCAATGCCGTTTGTTTCCGTCAATTGCCTAACGGGAAAATCCTACGTGTCATCCTAACACACCCAAACGACGTCGTTGGAGACCTTGGGCACCATTTTGGAGGGAAAATCCATCTTCTGGTATATACTCCCGCCATTTCTCACCTCCCTCTCCTATATCAGGCCCCTTTCTCTCTCTCCCTCCCTTGTTATCTGTGTTCTCTATCTCCCTCCCCTGTATCTGTCGTCTCTCTCTCTCTCTCTCTCATCACATTTCAAACCCTACAAAATGATGTCAAATTCTAAGGTGTTGAGAGCATGTCGTTCAAGGAGGTTTGAAGTTGGCAACTTCATGGAGGATAACCCATGTGCCATCTGCGGTAATCGAAGGGAGCTCCACACTTCTTGGATCCATGTGAATCCGGGAAAGAGGTTTCTTGCTTGTCCAAACGATGAGTGCAAGGATTTTGCATGGTTTGACCCACCAATGTGTGAGAGGTCGGTGCAAATAATTCCTGGGCTTTTGAGGGTGAGAAACAACATGGAGAAGGAGATCTTGGCGAGGAAGAAGAAGGAGAGGATGCTCTGGATTGCTTTGGGAACCAGCTAGGTTCTATTTGTGATACTGTTTCTCTTCTCTGAAAAGGTGTAGGGTTATGTACGGGTTGCTATTGTGGTAATGGTAATGGTATGTTTTATGATGGTGTCCTAGTATTTATAGGTAGTTCTATAGGATGTGGAAGATCTGGTGGTGTTTAGATTTAATAGTGGATGCTGATGGTAACCATTTGATGAAGATCTGGTGGTGTTTTGTGGTTGTGTAATGTTATTATCATCAGTGGCTTAATGAAAGTTTTAAGGCTTATGAGAAATAAGTTCCAAGTTGCCCTTACTTGTCTCTTGTCACTCTTGGAAAATGTGATTTCCTTCCCCCACTTAATGCATGCTCTTTGACAGTATCCCTAAACAGTGCATGACTTTTAAACTCCATCCCAACTTTGAATGTAGGATTGACCATGTCTGTTTTCTCATTAAAACAGGGTGTTTCACTCTCCCATTATCTCCGTCTGACTCACTATCTATGCTCCTCAAATCATCAGATGACACTACATCTTCATCACCATCTATGTCTGCTAACTCATCAACCATTGTTGCATGTTCTTTGGTCAATTCAGGTGCATTACATCCATCAAAGTCCTCATCATTATCCACATAGACATCAAATAGTGTATCATCATCTTCAACCTCATAATCACTATCATAAATCTCATCCTCATCAGAAGAAGATGAACTTGAGTCCAGGTCATAATCATCTGTGTCATCACCATTATCAATTTCCAATTCAATGACTTTGTCTGCTCTACCCTTCCCCTTCGACATAGTATCCCTTTTGAACTTTGAGCTACCAGCTTGACTCTCTTGGGTAGGATTACACTCTACCAATTTAGATACCATGTAGTATTCAACCACTCTGTGTTTATTTGCAAACACAAATCAGTGGTATGGTTGTCACTCTTGATTAACTTCATTGAACCATTTATAATCCCATAAAATGCAATACTTGTAAATTCACCCATTTCAGAAGCCATGTTTAGTAATTCCATGTAGGACATCTCGTCAATATCACAGAAATTAAAATATGTGATACTTCCCCCCATGTAAACATTTGTTTGAAAACCCTTGAACACACCCCCATGATGCATCCTAATACTAAAATATTATCCAGAATCTGCAGAATGATCAATAAAATAAAACATTTATACTCAGTGGAACAAAACACCCCATTAAAAAAACCCTAACGGTTGAAAACTCCTTAAACTATTGAAGTATTTATTTAACAAAGTGTAAATGATTAAACAATAGCATCGTGAATAAAAAAAAACACATTAAGAAAACCTTAAATGATTCACTTTACCATATGTAGGAGGATCAGCACCACTTTCGCGCATGATCCAACCCATTTTTTTTGTCTTCAAAATGCTTCCAAAGATCCAGAAATCTTGAGAAACTTCAGTTGTGTTGGATCGAAAACATTTGGGGAGGATTTTAGAGATTGTTGTCTGAGAGGTTGAAGAGAGAGACAGTAAAATATTACTCTGGTTTTTCTCAAGGAAATCTGAGATAAATTGGGGAAAGAAACTCACGTGCCCCTCACGTGATCGATTTTTCCCTCCAAAATGGTGCCCAGGGTCTCCAACGACATCGTTTTGGTGTGTTAGGATGATAGGTAGGATTTTCCCGTTAGGCAATTGACGGAAACAAACGGCATGGGCTTTTTTTTATTATTAAAAGTTGTAAAGTTTGGAGGTCTCATTAACATTTATTGAAGTTTGGAGGCGTATGGGACATTTTGGTGAAAGTTCAGAGGCTTTTTTGGAATTTTCCCAAAGTTTTAAGAAGTTTCTTTTCATTGCTTGGATTATCCCTACTATATATAAAGAGAGGGTTTTCGTTTGGTACGACAATTTTACCAAACTGCCCCCTCTATATATAAACCCAACATGTGGCTTCCTTGATATTCAGATATTCTTTATGCCCTTTGCAATCTTCTTCGGATAAAAAAATAAAAAGGTACATTCATGCATAATTTTTTAAACTACTAATAGATATCTTTAATTTGATGCGGAAAAGTTTGAAAAATTGTGTAGGAAAGTATTTTACATTGTTGGCTTGGTGGGTTTACATAGGTAGTTTGTTTGCTTTGCAATTTTCTTCGGATAAAAAAAAGTACTTCCGTGCATAATTATTATTTTTTTGCACCAAAATAAGCTACTAATAGTGGAAAATTGTATACGAAAGTATTTCACACTGCTAGCTTGTTGGGTTTGTAACTTTCGGGCAAAAAATAAAGTACAGTTGCTCATAACTTTTTGATTTTTTGCACCATATTAATTATTATGAACGAAAGTATTTAATTTTTTGGTCTGAATTATTTATTTTTTTGGTTTGAATAATGCACTTTTTTTTTAATTATTTAATTATTTGTTAAATGAGCTTAAAATTGAGGTTTTGGTTTGGCTCTATAACGCACCTAATTTTGGGAACATTATATTTATTACAAAGAATAAATAAAACTTACAACAATATTCCACCTCGGAAATTACATAATCACCTTTCCAAATACATTTGTTCACTACAGGGTTAACTAGGATTTCTCTACTTCATTGCACAGCTGTCACCCTTGGCGGTGTCCTGATCAGCTCCATAAGCTCCGAAGATATATAATATTCCTCTTGTTCATCCCTAAAGCCTTGCATAATACAATAGAGTTGTAGAGCACCATCGTGGTATTATGCTAGGGTCACAAAAGTGCAACACCGTGAGCGATGACGCTCAGTAGAAATCATTACCCCATATCATTATACTAGCAATTCTAGAACAATATTTTGGAGAGGAAAATAATAACTACAGTTTAACAGATGACCGTATCTATCATGAAAATCTGCAGTTGTCCGTGTCAATGCAAACAGTGTCAGTGTCATTTTTCGTAAATTGTGTCTCGTGAGTATGCAACATGTCTCGTAACACTCATTTTGTGATGATGCAACTTTTCTCGTAAAACGTGTTTCAAATCAATGCAAATTTTCGCGTAAAATGTGTCACAAAAAATCATGATTTCTCCTACGCAATCTTTTGGAAAACCAGTCTAGGGTTAGTAACAAAAACATTACCTAACAGTTACGTAGTCACATTTCAGTTTGTAAATTCAAAATCTCATGTCTCGTGATTTCTCCATAAAACAATGCGATTTATAAAACGACTAGTCAACTTCACGTTTTTCCAAAAACCAATTGGTGATTCTAACTGGACTTTTCCGACCATCCGGCCTGGGACTCTCCTGGTTATCTCATTTGTCTAAAGAAAGTCACCAAAGAACATTAAAAGTTTTGAAATGACTTCGTAAACAGTCAGTAACGATTTTCTGATAAACTTAGACTAATTTGGAAAGGATAGCGCGTAAGAAAGCCGTTATTTTATGTGACACATTGCGCGTAGGAAATCTGTTATTTTATGTGACACATTACGCGTAGGAAAGCTGTTATTTTATGTGGCACGTTTATTGAGAGAAGTTGCATTGACATGATATGAGTTGATAAATCATACAGCATGATCACGTCACGATACGATCATTGACACGACAAGAATTACGAGAAAATGATAGCGATGGCGAGAAATAGAGATGAGAATGAAAAATGTGTTTTGAAATGGATACGGTAGTGCAGCGAGAGCACCACCCCAACTTTGCAGGAGAACTTGGCGGTTTGGACTAAGCGTGCACAACACACGGTGAATGGACCTTATAAATAGAGTGGTTAAGTTCAGTGATATAAGATGGCCGAGACTGTGTCGTGTGAGTTGCGGGGCGGACGGACCTTGCAAACAAGATGTTAAGTTCAGTGATGCAAGACGGTCGGGGCCTCGAGCGGAAAGGTTGGTGCCGTCAGTTGAAAGGAGACGAAAATAGACCAATAACTTTCGAGTGATGGGAGATATTGACATGATTGAAATTTGAAGAAGAATGCTGACATTGAAAAGAATATATAAGACACTATTTACTACGCATACTTTACTCTGATCCGCATTGACACTGACATATTGCACTCATGAGATATCCTGTTATCAAGCCTACATTACTTGTCATGATCATATAGAATTGCTAGTTAACGATTGAGCAGTATAGTCTACTGGGCCCTGTTGCACACGGTGCTGCACTTGTATAACCCTAACATAATACCACACGATGTTGCCTGCTATGCGACTCCAACGTATTATGTCAGTGTATCGGGATGAATAGGAGGAATTCTATGGGCAAGAGGCTTTCGGAGCCGGTGGTGCTGCCAGCTTGGGGAACGACCAGCCGCAAGGATAGACGGAGCCCTAGACCCGACCCGGTTGTAATATTATTATTAGCTTATGGAGGCAGACATTATTGTATTAAGATTAATATTATGACTTTTATTTATATTTTGTAATATTTAATGTGCCCAAATTTTGGGGGCGTTACAATAAACATATTATAAAGTTTATACTCTCGTTTATATAGATCACACGAACCACACAAAACTTGATTGGCCATATATATAGGATCATGATCTATTGAGGGATCCTGACTGGATTACCGTCCACACCTCCGCTCTACAGGCCATATTGTGTTGATCCAAACCAACCGCTATGTTTACAACGTGTTTATATGGGTCTCCACGAGGAATCGCAAAAAAAAATAAATAAATAAATAAATAAAATATTGGGAAGGGCTTGATCCGAGCTATTTTTGATAAAACTGTAAATATCGTAGTTTTATGAAAATTGCTCGAATCAAGTCGTTCTTGGTTTTAATTTTTTAATTTTTTTTTAAAAACACATTTTAAACACATCAGACGGTTCAAATCATCACAATGTGGCTAGGAAATGAGCGGTCCGGATAGGTTCGGACTGGATCTCTCTGTATATAAGTATATGTATATGCTGCACGCGAGATTGTTGACCTTTTTTAAAAAAATTGCTTTGGATAAAAACCATAAAGATTCCAATTTTCATTTCTTTTATTGCCAGAACATGAAAAAAAAAATGAAACAAAGAAGACGAAAATAATCCCAAATAGATACATGTACTACTGTTGCGAACCAAGTTCTGTGATAATACATCACACACTTTTTGTTCACAGGCATAGTAAATGATTAGATTGCAATACAAATCGATAGCTGTGTTAGTGGCAATTAACTAATGAGTAATTAATATTCTAAAAGCTACAACTTGTAATTAAAAAAAGGTAGTTCCGTTAACACTTATTTTGATACACATTTTGACACAATTCTTTTTTTTTCTGGGTACCAGTATGATGTTCCGAACCATTTATTTTGTTTAAATGAGTAAAATAGGGAGCCCTGCAAAAAAATAGTTGAATTGAATATCGGTAAGAGTTGGATCAAAACAGTTTGGCAGAAAATGTGACAGAAAATGGTATTTATAAAACTATTTTGATTAAACCCTTACTGATATCCGATTGAGCTAATTTTTTGCATGACCCATTATTTTATTTATTTAAACAAGATCAACGATTAAAACATCACAGAGGGACTTTCAAAATAAGTGTTAGTGGAATCGCTCCTTAAAAGAAAATACTACATTCAATAACTTGGAATCAAATTGGGTTTGTTAAGAATATCCAAAGATAATGTCTTCCAGTTCAAAAAAATAAAGAATATCCAAAGATGGTAACAGCTTTTCACCCCACGTTTCTTCTCAAATGACTCTAGATCCATTCCTTAATAAAAACCTTACATATATGTCTCCCCCCCATTATGGGTGACCGTCCAAACCCTACACCTATATACAAGAAAACATACACACGCATATATCTATATCTATATCTATATCTATATATGTAAACATATATTAATTAATATGCATTTTTTATACTATGGGTGACCGTCCAAACCCTAGTTATTTGAGCCAAGTAAGACCAAGTAGACCAAACATCACAGCCTATCTCTTCTCTCTCCAAGAAAAAGTCCAAGTCCAACCAAATAATAAGGCCACCACCACCGCCATGAGCTCGTCCACCGCCTCCGGCGGCGGCGGCTCATCTAGCCGTCCGACAGCAGGAAACCAACCGGTATACCGTGGAATACGGTGGAGGAGCCGCAAGTGGGTGTCGGAGATTCGGGAGCCGAGGAAGGCGACGCGTATCTGGCTCGGCACGTACCCGACAGTCCGACACCCGAAATGGCGGCGGCAGCGTACGACGTAGCAGCGCTGGCACTTAAGGGAAGTGATGCGGTTCTCAATTTTCCTGATCATGTGAAGGTATATCCGGTGGTGAATTCTTCGTCCCCACCGGATATACCCGCGGCCGCTGCTGCCGCGGCCGAGCTAATGAAAGCAGAGTCAGGCCTGGCCGCCACCACCACGGTAGTTGCCAGGGCGCTGGGAGGTGATGAAGGCAGTATAACCAACGATGGCGGCGGAGTTGCGCAGGCAATCGAGCGGGGAGGAGTACTTTATTGACGAGGAGGAGTTGTTCGACATGCCGAATTTACTGGTGCACATGGCCGGAGGAATGCTGGTGAGTCCTCCGCGGATAAAATCGCCGCCGTTGGATGAGGATTCGCCGGGAAATTCTGATGGGGATAGTCTGTGGAGCTATACGTTTAACCAGGGTCATTAAAGCATCAAGCTAATGATCTGATCTACCATAAAATTTTCAATGACAATGCAACAAAATTTCACCGTTGGAAAATTATGGGGATAGGGTAGCATTAATATTTAGATTTAGGGGGAGTTTTTGAATGGATTTTATGAAATAAAATGAGAAATTTGATTTTAGTTGGTGTTTTATGGAGGGGTGATAAAATCACCTTGTTTTCCCAATAGATAAAATCTAGTGTGATAATAGTTGTGGATAATATAGTGTTATAAAATCTAATGTGATAAAACCACCTTCCTTTTATCCATTCTTTAAAGATGATGATAAAATCGAAAATGATAAAATCAAATAATCCATTGGGAAACTCCCCCTTAAGATAATAACTCGGGTATTTTATAGTGTGAGTCGTGTGACGCTATATACACGTCACTACATGCTCACCTGATAGTCCATCATTAAGAAAAAAAAATAGTTCGAAAACGCGAAGATATAAGTAAAGTCACAACTGCGAATACTACACCCTCCGTCCCGATCAAGTTATTAGTTTTGTTAATTCTGAGAAATGCGTCGACGTTTGGATGAAAAATAAAAATTGTGATGACTCATAATTGGAGACGACACTCTTCAAAAATGACTAATAATTGGAGAGAGTCGGAGAGACAGAGATTATAAGGAGTAGAATACCGAAGTGAAACATGAAGACGGAGGATTATATGTGGTGCATTCTGTTAATTCAGTTTTGGGTTTTGTATAGAATTAAGTAGGTACGGTGTGGATGCGAGTGGGTGCCATAAGCCATTATACTGCAGCCGATCCCAATTAGTTGGGATATAAGGCTCAGTTTGATTTGGTTTATGTACGTGCATCTTTTCTCTATTTTAATTGGAATGCCAATGTTTTTTAGTTCTGTTTCTCTCTCTCTCTCTCATGCACATATATTTCATCAAGAATGCAAATGCCTCTCCACAGGAATATATCCTTAATTTTATGTGCAAGTTAATATATAAGGTATGGCATGCTTGAACTAATGGTATACTTGGGTATAGTTTTTCAAATGAATTCAGCAGATGCTAAAATCATGGTATTTCAAATCATAAAATTAAGTGTTTCCGTGTATTATTTTTTGAATTTTTCACACCGAATTAAAGTACACAAGGAGTACTTTAATTTGATGCGAAAAAAATCGAAAAACGATACACGGAACCACTTCATTTTTTTGATTTCAAAAATTATGATTTTAGCACCTGCTGAACTCATTTGCTAAAATCATGATTGATTTTAGCAACTGGGTTGCTAACATCTTTTGGAAAACTATGCCTTAGTCAGGAAGAAAGTCATGCTGCAATCTTTGGCCTTTTCTGAGCGAGAGATTATTGAGTCACAGGACCTAAAACATACTTCTGCTGAAAGATTGAGGAATGAAAATGATGGTGCATCGATCATTACTTTTATTCGAAAGTATCTATCATATGACGGAGTCCGAATTTTTATTTACATTTACGATCGATCATATATATATATGTACATGGCAATGAAAACTTCATTTATATATTTCGACATGACATCTTATGACGTCTAAAAGGTGAACTTCTTACGGAAGCTAATACTCGATCCATCCATCCTCTAGAATTCTCCGAAAATTATTGATATGCTGCAAAGATTAAAAAAAGAAAACCTATCAAAAACGCTATTCTCTTTAGGCTTTGTTTGGATGGGGGATATACCACCTGTATAAGTTTTTACCACCTTCCCTTATTGTAGCCTCTTGGCCTCCCTCATTTCCGTTTTGCTTTTCTTGCTTTCTTTCTTTGTTTTGCTTTGTCCTCCTGGGATATGCCCCTTGTAGGCTGTATATTCGTTTAGCCCCTTTTATTTTCACGCTTATTTACCCAAAAAAAAAAGAGGGGGCCCCAGTGCTTATACCCTTGTTGGCAACGCCGAATCCTCTCCCCCATATCTTTTCACCCCTTCTTCTCTTCTACGCGTGAAGGTCCTCTCCCCGGATAATTTTTGGGTCGCCTCAACCCTCCCCAAAAGTTATCCCCCTGTAGAAGGGAGGGTTATTGACGAAAAGGACCCTCGTTATCCCCTACCACGCCGCATACTTCATCTGTGCTGCAAAATTCAATGGTGTACTCTTGCGACTTCGAACCGACTAGGGTTTGTGCGATTTGTTGCGATCCCTGTTGCGATCTGTTGAAATCACTCAGGTATGGGTCTAACGTTGGTAAATATACTATGTACACAAGTTTCGATTGCCACAGAACTCTTTATTGTTCCATTTTGTTCGATCTGTTGATGTAGATTTGTCCAATCTGTTGAGATTTGTTGGGTTTTTACTGTTTACAGCATGAACTAGGGTTTTGTATAGTGTATATATGTCAAATATACAGTAGATATATAGATAAATGTAGGCATTTATGTACAGTTATACAGTTTATGTATGTATAAAGTGTGTGTGTGTGTGTGTGTGTGTGTGTATATATATAGTAGGGTTTTTCTGATATATATAGGGTTTTCTTGTATTTATATACAGAGTGTGTGTATATATATATATAGAGAGAGAGTTCACTTCTAATCCGGACTTTTAATTTCCGGACCTCATGATCCAAATATTTTTTTGACAATCCGATCCGTCCAATGTGTTCAGAAGGTGTTTTCAAGGGTCCACGCGGAAAATCTTCAAAAAAAAATACCGGGAAGGGCTTGATCCAAGCAGTTTTCGCAAAAAATATATATTTACATTTTTTGCGAAAACTGCTTGGATCAAGCCCTTCCCGGTATTTTTTTTTGAAGATTTTCCGCGTGGACCCTTGAAAACACCTTCTGAACACATTGGACGGATCGGATTTTCCAAAAAAAATTTGCAACACAAAAAAACCCCATTTTTTCCTTAAATCCGGGAGTGTGGATAAGAAATTTTACCTATATATATATATACAATCCGCTTCTCCTCCGGACTCCCGGAAATGAGAAGAAATCCGGACTTCGAATCTCAGCCGTTGGATTAAATCCAACGGCTCTAATAAGAGTTAAACGTTAAAGGGGGCTCGCGGGTTAAATGGTTCTCGGGTTGCATAACCCTACACGGGTCATGACCCATCCCCTCATTCTTCCACGTTTTGAACAGAGAGTTAAAGAGAGAGAGAGAGAGAGGAGGCGATTCAGGCGACTCGATCGAACCCAGACTCCACGAACAACCAGGCAACTCGATCTCCATCCTAATCGGACAACCAGGTCTGGAATCTCTCTCTTCGTCGTTCGATCCTCTCTCTTTCTCATTTTTTCGATTTATCTGAAAAAACCAGACCTTTTCTTGTTCAGGTCGAAACCCTAGAGGAATCGAACCACCACCCCACCGACGACCACGAACCACTCCAGCGAGTCTCTCTCTCTCTCTCTTTCTCTCTCTCTCTCTCTCTCGATCGATCGATTTCTGTGTTTAAAATCTGGGGTTTCCCGATGTAGAAATAGAAATTTTGAAAAAAAAAAAAAAAAAGGGGCAACATCTGAGATCCCTTCTTTTGAGTTCCACTTTCCCCTTTTAAATTGATTCACAAAATTTGAAGCAGGTATTTTTCATTTTAATGGGAAAAAATTAATTTTTGGGGAGTGAAATAAGGGAATGTCATCAGCCGGAAGACATTGTATTCAAAACCCCAAAGATTGATCAATGCAAAGAATAAAGTTTAAGTTTTATGGATACGCATTTTTAGTTTTTCATTCTTCTGTGTTTTAGGTCAAATTTGAGAGCGTTGATTCTGTGTGAGAGAGTGTGTTGTATGTCCCTTTGGCCATCAATTCCTAGGATCAATTATGTTGTGTTCTTGTTGGGTATGGATCAGCATCTGAGATCCCTTCTGTTGGTACTGCATTGCCTTGTGTTGGGAAGTGCTCAATTGAATGTAGACTAAGTGGTTTGTAATTGTAATTTGACATTGGAATGGAACCTATTTAATTTAGGGTTCTATTGATAAATCTCCTCATACTACAATCTACTCTTATCCAATTGAAAAGTCATGAGGCACAGATTTGTTTCCTGAATGGTGACTTGGTATGGAGGACATGGTCCTAGAAATAGGATTGTTCCTTTAAATCAGTGCATGTGTAACTCAGAATCTTCGCAATGATCACAGAAAAAGCCTATTCAGATCATTTTATTGGCATGTCTCTAGCAATTGATGCAGTTTCTAATATCCCTTTCAATACCAGCAATTACCACTGAATCTTCGCAATGTATTTGAGGCTTAAACCATGCTGTCTCTTAGAGGGGCGAAAAGATGACGATTCAGGTTAAACCCTGGAGCATAGAATTTGCGAGGTCCGTATCACTCAAAGACACGCCTCCTTATATGACTGAAAATATGGTGCAAAGGACATACTCCCTCTAAAAAACATAGGACTTCACAAATGAACGCTCAGCAGTGAAAAAAGACAGAAGACGGTCATAACAATTGTTTTCTTCGATTAAAAAGAAACACAATTTACTAGAAAAATAATTGAACCAACACTTCGACCAAATCATGAGCTGATCCATACCCAACAAGAACACAACATAATTGATCCTAGAAAAAGCCTAGAAACAGGAACGCTACTTTAAATCAGCGTATGTGGTGGTTCGATTCCTCTAGGGTTTCGACCTGAACAAGAAAAGGTCTGGTTTTTTCAGATAAATCGAAAAAACGAGAAAGAGAGAGGATCGAACGACAGAGAGAGAGATTCCAGACCTGGTTGTCCGATTAGGATGGAGATCGAGTCGCCTGGTTGTTCGTGGAGTCTGGGTTCGATCGAGTCGCCTGAATCGCCTCCTCTCTCTCTCTCTCTCTCTCTCTCTCTCTCTCTCTAACTCTCTGTTCAAAACGTGGAAGAATGAGGGGATGGGTCATGACCCGTGTAGGGTTATGCAACCCGAGAACCATTTAACCCGTCTTTTGACCCGCGAGCCCCCTTTA